>CAJNYU010002638.1:0-17779 GCA_905331475.1 Rotaria socialis | reverse complement strand
TTAATAGATGAATCTACAATTAGTCAAAAGGCTGTTCCTGATGCAACTTGACGAGCTCTATCGAATGGCGTACTCCAATTCGTTGTAACTGAAACCGTTATTAAAATAATAATTTTCCTAAATCAGACCAAATATCCCTAAAGTAAAATCGAATGAAGATTCCATTATTTCTCACATCAATTTCAACCTGCTTTGCTTCAGACCTTTCATTTTAGAATGAAAATGTGGTTTGCTTCGAAAAGAAAGCATTCATCTCTTCAGAGAATCCATTGTCTTAAAGGCTCGTGAGAGAACGTAAAAGGAAGCTATTTTATTTCGATGAAATGCTATGTTAACCGTTCCGAAAGAAAATGAACTAGAATGAATTCTACTGGTTTAAGAATGATTCAGAATGCTTTCTCTTCAAATAGGGAACGATTTTTCAGTATAGAAGAAAGTATTCCATACTTGTGTGGAACGGTAAAGAACGAGTTCCTTCAGATCGAGAATATTTCTTTCTGACTCTGAACGCATTCGCTCAAACAAGGAACGCATTCTCTACGTAGGAGATAGGTTTCCATATCCGCATGAAACCATTCTGTTCCGTTTTTTTTCGAAATATTTTTCACTGGGAAACAAAGATAAAAAAGAACAGATATGATTTATAGACGCAAACAATGTTAATTTAATTATTTTATGTCAGAACAATAAAACTTGCCAATTCTATAGATGATTATTTTAAATTGTTCTGCTGATAAGCAACTGTAATATTGATCATTTTAAAGCTGATTTCAATTTAACATCTCATAAAAATTACTTTACATGAATGATGTTACATCAAAAAGGCATGAACACGACAATATGTCTATGAAAAGATTAAATAAATATCTAGACCTGTTAAAAATAAACTATTGTCAGTTGAATATATTTTTTAGCTAATGTTTTTGAAAATTTTCCGTCGAGTTTTTGTCAGATCTAAAACAAAATAAACCAAACATGCAAGCGATTAGAGAAACACTTTGGATCAAGTAATGTTTTCATAGCATTCAGTGAGATCTCAATAATAGAAAAGGGTTCTAAATAAAAATATGATCTTCATTGAAAACAATATGCTTCGCCGGGATAGCTCAGTTGGGAGAGCGTCAGACTGAAGATCTGAAGGTCCCTGGTTCGATCCCGGGTCACGGCATCTTTTTTATGCTCAAATTTTATCACAAAATTTGATAATACCGGAATAAATGATCTTTACCATAACTAGATTATTTGTAGATAATTTCTATAGTAGTGAACAATTAAATTATTTATGATGAATGTGAGATAGTTAAGAGATGAGCCGAGCAGGTGTTACATGAACTCCTTCCTCTTATCTGATGATTACTGAAATTGAACATTCACTTCAATGTCGAACTAGATTAATTCAATTATTCTTTTTGTTATTTTTAGTATCGATCTTTCTCGGGGTTTTCTATAGAAATAAATAAAAATAGTCATCCAAATGAATGCATTAGTTTTTTTTTGTTTGTCTATTAAAATAATCACCTGCTTATCATTCATTGAACATTGAGACTATGGAATGAATTTGTTACGATACAAATTAAAAAGACAAAATATTTCTTTTATTTAATAAGTAATATTTCATTTGATACATATTTAAGAAAGCTTGTTAAAACGATAAATTCTATTGATATCTTTTCTCTGCTTTACAAAAATAACAAATGCAAATGAATTATTTTTCTTTATGGAATAAAAACATCTATCACAGTAGCAATAGAGTATAATAAGATAGTGAGAGTCTATTTTATGAATATTAATTTTTATCGTGTATTAAAAAATAATATAAGTTTGATTTGAATGAGTATTGTACAGATTCGATCAGAGTTATTAACATATTTTTATGACATTTTTTTTTCATCAAATCGAAAATTAGAATAACGAAAAATTTCAGACACTAAATACTTGTTTTGATGCTAAGTCAAAATGAAAGTTTTGAAAAAGATTCTGAAACTACAATAAATTATGAATATAGATGTAAGATTGCTTGTATGATCTATTTCATTGAAAAAAGAAATGTTTTTATAGATGTAAACTATAAAAAAAAACAAAAGTACATTGCAAATCAATAAGATTTGAAATGAAAAAAATTTGGAATGTTTTGAAAATGAGTGTGTTAATAATTAAGTTGATGTTTCTCTTTGAATAAGACCATTTTTTTCTGGCTGTAAAAATTCTTGAATAACCGCTTCAACTAATTGATCAAGTTCATGTTTTGTTTCATTTCGAAATAGTTCAGTATCAATCATTGAATTGATGTCAGATGTTTGTTTATTTTGAATTTTCTTACTTATTTCTGAATACCATTTTATTTTCGGTTCGGTTCCACTTGTACGTATTGTTATTTCACAATCATTATCGAAATAAAATGTTATCATTTGTGTTGATGATGAACAAGGAAGAGTTGGTTGTTTATCTTTTCCTTGATCACGAAAATCCACTTCAATGCCAACAGTTAAATCTCTAATACCAATTATATTATATTGACCACATCTTCTTGGATAAACAAATTCTTCATCTTTAGAATATAAACGTTCATTTTCATCTGGTGTTACATGAGATTTTATTTTATTCGAATATTGAACAACAATTTCCGATTGATTTTTATCAGTTTTACTAATTTCCTATAGTAATTAATAAAAAAATATAAGAAGATCAATAAAAATAGCGATAACAAATAACCTGTTGTTGTTGATCTTCTCTTTGATCATAATGTCTTAAACGATGAAAGATTTTAAGTAAAATATTTGTTTTATTACAAATAATATAGGAATTGTTATTGATATGATAACCATAAAGTAATGATATTTGATTTAATTGTTCATATAATGTTCTTCCAATTGATTTTAAATAAGTACACATTTCAGCTCCAATAACCATTGCCGATATTCCATCTTTATCTAATACATTATTTGGATCACACATAAATCCACTAGAAAGAAAAATATTTTTATTAAATAAAAGAAAACAGCTAAAATCTTTAACTAACATGGCTTCTTCAAAAGCAAAAAGAACATGTTTATTATTGTTGATTAATTCATGTGATTTATTTCCAAGCCATTTAAAACCTGTTAATGTATCAATTGTATTAAAGCCTTCAATTTGACCAATTGATTTAAGTATATGTGATGATACAGTTGAATAAAGCATATAAACATCCTTAACATTAACTTGAGGATTTTTATTACGCCAAGTAAACCAACGCCACCACCCTAAAATTAATAATAAAATTTATTTTCTGATTTTCATGTTGACACTTAGTTATTAGAAAACTTTACCACTTTATTTAATCAATTTGAAATATGGAAACAAAAAAAAATAGAAGAACAAAATATTCTTTTCTTTTCTTTTATATTAATTCTTGAAATAGATTTTCGTTTTTATTTATAATTATTCTCATATAGATTTTTCGATCACTTTCTAATTTTACAATTATAAATAATCGTTGTTGTTTTCTTTCTTTTTTCCATTTGAAGAATATTTATACGAAAAGTAAACTTACCAAGTAAAGTTCCTAATTGATTTCCTGATAAGATTCTCCAACCAGTTTGCGTTGTTGCTTGTGTATCTCTTTCAGCTAATGCAAATCGATCAGCATCTGGATCAGTTGCAAGAATAAAATCAGCATTGTTTTTATTAGCTGTCTTAATGGCACATTCAAGTGTTTCTTTTCCTTCTTCAGGATTTGGATATTTAACTGTTGGAAAATCAGGATCTGGATTTTTTTGTTCGTCAACTGAAATAAATGGTTGAAATTTAAATGCAGAAAATGCTTTTTCTGCAAACTGTTGGCCAACACCATGAACAGGTGTATAAACAAATTTTAATTCTGTTTTAGCATTTAATTCTGGAAAATAACACAAATTTGATAAATTTTTTATATATAGATCACAAATCTAACATAGAATAGAATAAAATTTAAATGAAATAATTTTTCAAATAAAATTTTACTTGTTCAATTGGATCTGAAATTAAATTTGAACTTTTCTCTTGAAGAATATCTAAATTCCATGCTTTTCCTTTCCATGGTTCTAAATTTTCTTGAATAGAATGAGCAATTTGTGAATCTAGTGGTGAAATAATTTGTGCACCATTTTCCCAATAAACTTTATAACCATTATCATCCTTTGGATTATGACTCGCTGTAACAACAATACCAGCTTTACATTTTAATTTTTGAATGGAAAATGGAATGAATGGTGTTGGAACTGTTGTTGAATCAAACAAATAAACATGAATGTTTTCATGAGCAAACAAAGCTGCAGTTAGACGAGCGAACTTTTGAGATTGATGACGAGCATCAAAACCGATAACAACCGAAAGTGAATCGTTTTTATCTTTATATGTTGATTGAATATGACGAATAAAACCTTGGGTAGCTTGAATAACAGTTAATTCATTCATTAAAGCAAATCCACTACCCATTTTTGCACGTAGACCGGCTGTACCAAATTGAATTCGATGAGATAAACGAGCGTCTAGATTATCCCATTTTGATTCATTCTTAATATATTTATCGATTATTTATTGAAATTTATAAACAAAAACAATGATTACTTGAAGTTGCTCAATTTCTTGTCTGGTTATTTCACATTGATCCCATTTAAGCCAAAGTTCAACCAATTTTAAAAGTTCATCTGATGGACATTTTTTTCTCTCTTTCTCTGATGACATTTTTTTAATTTTTAATTAAAATCAGAAGTTTTCAATCAGACCGAAATAAAAACACACCTTTGTATACGTTAAATAACGATAATCCCCTAACTTATTCGATCAAAAGAACAAAATCAAAAAAAAAATAGCAGAATGAATATTCCATTTTCTCGATTCATTATTATCTTTACTGATTGGAGAATTTATAAAAACTACTCAAAATTGATTTTTCATAGATGTCAATACTTGTCGAATTTGTCTTGACCAAACTTGATGCGGTATTTCGAAATTTTATTTTTCAGCGTTACTATTGTATCTTTTCGATCAATCGATGATTTCCACTGACCGAGATTTGTTTTTACTTAATTGAAACTATTATTTAAATAAAAAAGGTGAAATCAATCTCGATTTATTTACACAACTTTGAAAATAACTGAATCAAGATATAATAATTTTGAAACAGTGACTTTTTTAGTTTGCACCATTTTTCCTTTGAAACTTTTCGAATGTTTTTGTAAAATTTCAAATTCTTTGAAGCTTCTATTAAATCAAACGGATTGATGATTTTCAATGGAAAAAGATATATAACGGCAAGTACAAGAATAACATCAGTTAGAAATTAATAACGATAAATGCTATTTGTCTTTTATATCATATTTGCAATTCAAATGGCAGCAATTATTCCTTTAAAAACAATTAGAATATGCAGAAGAAAACTGAAAAAAATATTTCGACATAACATTCACATTGTCAAAATTTCTGTTTATTGACTTACTTTTTTCAATGTCAGATTAACTGAGTAGAACATCAATTTAGTGCAAGGTAATATCGATACAAATATTATCATTTTTTACTTAAAATTCGCAGCAGTTAATTCTAATTAATTAATTAATAATATTATCTTCGTCTCTTTCATTATAGTTTATAGTTCAAGTTACCATTGACACAAACAAAGTATCAAATGAAAGGAGTTCATACAACAAACAAATGGTTATTAAATGATAAGACTCATGATGTAAAACAAATTTAAATATATCGGTGGTGTCCTGAATTAATTCTAACACCGTTTATTTGACATTTAATTCTTCATCGATAAGTCATGATATCATATGATTTTATAAAAGATATTCTATCGAATTTTCCACAAAATTGTTTTTATATGAATTGAAAAGAACAAAATCAATGTTTCTACATGTTTCATGGTGGAATAAAATTAACTGTATTTATTTTTGTCACGTATTAGATATTACTATTAATTTTAATATTTTACATGAACGAATATCAAATCTTAAAAATAGAACTTGATAACAAATAGCTCTTGAGAGTATTTTCTTTTCTTGTTTTAGTATAAATGAATTTCTCTGTTGTTTATTTCTACCAGATAAAATAATTTATCGCAACGCCAGAAGGCTGAAATCTTCACCTTATATTAGTTTTTGTCAGAAATGTCAAGCATAAATTTTAGCGGTGAAAAATATGAATCTTAAAGGAATAAACAATGTTTCTTTTACTAACTGAAATCTAAGTAAAGTGTCATATAAATTATTCAACTAAAATACAGAATTTTATGCTTTCAGAAAAAAATGCATTATCAGCAAATGAGGACGCATCATTCGTCCCATCTAAAAAAAACAATTTGAATCATTTTATTTCTCTATTATCTATGTGTAAAGTAGATTTAGCATACAGCTACGTGGCATCTACCAAATTGATTAGCATGAAAGTCAACGATAGTCGATTAAAGAATATAGCTTGAATATGTTAGGTTATTTTATCCCGATGAAATGAAATTTTCCAAATATATTTTGTTTCTGTATATTTAAACAAAAAGATCTGCTACACCATCTGATTCTATATGGTCAAGTCAAGTATATTTTTAATCTCTAAGCACAAATTCAATTATTTCAATTGAGCTATAATTGACATGATCACATCAAACTAATGCATGTATGTAGTTATTTTGATTGTGTATTGCCATTGGGATAAGCTGTAGGACAAGGAATAACACTTCGTATTTGAATTTAGGATGAAAATCAAAGTAGGTATAAGTTGAAAGAATACATCGTCTTTTTCTGATCTGTTCTGCTTTCTGTCTCATTAATTTTATAATCAATCGATGAAAAACGACTTTCAATATCTGTTGACATATAGTATCACACGCTTACATTGTCGCTTGATATGATATCAGATGAAAAGTAGCAACGAAATTACATTTTAAAATATGTAACACAAACAACCTGATGTTACCTTTCAAGTATCTCTTGACGTAAGCGCATTTATCATATTCTTAATGTATTGATTTTAATCGATTTTCATTCGATATTAAAAACTATATAAGAAAAGTATCACAATAATACACAGGATTTTTCATAATTTCCTCAATAGAGATGTAAATAATTCTTTATGAATTTACAAGAAAATTCATTTGCTTTACTTGTGTTTAATACATAACCATGCATCTCTCAGAGATCTACATAGAAGAGTAAATTGGCTTCATCTACTTCTTGGAGGATTGAATATTGATTTCATTGTAATTCTTTACGAACCTATTCCAAATCAGAGTATGTTTCTCTTAGATATTTTGTAAATATATTCTGCCATGATAGGGAACGGGTAAAAGTTAAAAATATTAAACTAATACTATTATTATCGAACGATAACAAGACTATATAGTTTTGCATTGAATACATCAACGTTGGGTTGATTTCATATTCTAAATACATCAGTTGTCAGCAATGAAAAAGTTGAGTACATCTACATGGTGAAAAAGATATCAGAAATAAACGTCATGTGTCCAATGATTTCTTTTTTTGTCAGTTTTTCTAATCAAACCCGGTACAGGACTTGTAACTTAGTGGAAAATGCCAATCAAAACAAATTATTAATTAAATACAATTTTGAAAACAATATTCAAGATAATCAGCGAATAAATAATCAATTTAGGTTGTTTTGAGTCTCAATATTTCGCTGGTTAATTGTTATTATTGTTATATAAGTGGGTGTAAAAGTTGAAAAATTATTAATGTGCATTGCTCAAAATTGTATGCCAATTCAAAAGTTAAATTTCAAATGTGCTTGTTGTTTTTCGTTATTACCTATAGCAAAGTCGATACATGTTGACATTTTTGACGCATAGGTTGGACTTTATTCGGTTTCAATATATATTTTTAATAGAATTATCATTTAGCAAAGAGTAATGTTCAGTCGTAGTTTAAATTATTAATAAATATAAGTTTTATTGAATGAAGGCGATCTCGAAACACAAAAAAATTCAAAATTCTAATACACAATCAAAAGAACTTCACTCATGATCATGTCTAAACTGCTTCTTTAGAATTGTTCGTGTTCTTGACATGTTTACGTGTTACTTCGAAAAGAGCCAATTTAAAAAACCAATCGCTCTTGTTAAGTAAATTTGTAAAAGCTAAATACAAGCCAACGATGTTGTCGGAATACCAAAGGCTCCAGCTGCTCGTTGAAGATTTTGATATCCTTATAAAAATTTACTAATTGTTAGTAGAATGAAACAGATAAGAAGAAAAAAGAAGAGAGCAATAGTAGCAAAATTCGTTCTTAGAGACGAGATCAGAATTAGTCTTGTAAAAATAAACAAACTCAATTGTTTTTCCGCTATTTATTAAGAATATGTCTGATTGTAGAAATCTTGAAGAGAAGACAATCCAAAATATACTCTTCATTGTTGGAAAACGATCAGGTAGTGAGAATAAGCAACTTATTTAGTTTCTTGTGAAAAAACTATATTTTTGTACGAAAATTAGGAGTGAAATTAACTTCCAATATGTCATGGAAAAGAGCACGCTTTATACAACAAAAATCACAATTCAACTTGTTATCTCATTTCTTTTCTATGAGAAAAAATTAATGGAAAATAGAACATGATGCTGCTCGATAGTAAACTGTACAAGGACTTTTTAACAGGTGTTTGATTTTTGAGTCTTTCACCTTCTCAGATTCGTTCTGGAAAAAATGTCTGATATAAAAGTTATCATTCACACTTTGCTCTTCTCAACAAAAAAAAGTTTCATTAGTTTAGAACTTAGTGAGATGGTCTAAGAGAGCTTGACATGTTTGCAAAGACTTTTGCATCGCGTATTACTTTATAGCTATTTCTTTTTCTTCAAAAAACGTTTTCAAAGATTCTCGATGAAATGATTCATTTTTTTCTCTTTGTTTTATGTTCTTCCTTTTTAAATATTCAATCACGATTTAAATGTTGACACGATTGAGCTATCGTTAATAATTCAACGAAGAAAAATTATTTTGGAAATATTTTAAAAGAACGATTTTGTCGCATTAAGCCAAAGCAAAGACGTCCGTTGACTCTGGATACAAAATTTACGCACATTATTTGTGATTAACTAGCTCGTATAATTTCTTAGTTGAAAATATTTCGTTTTGAATAAAAGCACATTGACATCTATTTAATTAAATAGTCACTCAATAAAATAATAATCATTGTTTATAATCCTTTCATAGATGCTTGGATTATTAATCCAAGAACTCACGAACGAAGGAAATTAAGTCAGTCGACTAGTACTTTTACATGTTAGCTTCATCCAATCGTATATCAAGATGAAAACAAATAATCAAAAACAGCAGTTAATGAATGTCGATCTAATAAACAATTAACATTAGAAAAACGTTTATCTGATAATTGAATAGAATAGACTTCTGCTGTTGCAGCTAAGAATGATGTTGGTGATGATTCAAGTAAAATGAAGCGCAGATGATAAATAAGTAAATAAATAAAAAATTTTACGACATTCAGTAAGCAAATAACATCCGCTGGTGCAAGAATGAAATATTTCATATTTGTATCTATAAAAGTAATATGTAATTAATTAATGTCTAAAAATATTTCTTTTTGAGTAAAAGTCCAAAAACGTTGTCTAATAAATTCTGATGAATAATAGATGAATCGTTGTAATGTATATACAATTAAAAGAATTTTTAATAGAAAAAAGCAAGTTATCAGGTGTTTGAAAAACAAAGCTGCATAATAATACTATCGGTTGAAGAATCACTATTAATTACGTACGATTGGTTTCTAAAACAATGTTTCAATTCCATATTTTCTTCTCAGGCTTCAACTAAAAAATAGTCTATTTATGAATACTTATCTTGTGTAAAAAAAGTAACTAACAATTTTAACTGGCGAAGATTATGAAATAATTCTGACTATAATCTATACATGATTAACTAACTAAAATATGTTCTTTCAACATTTTGTCTGATGTCATAAAGTGAAAATGTGTGATTGTAATTTTAATTGAACGATTTTCTAAATTTATAAATCAGTGAGAAACAATCGTTCATTGAAATAGGACTATAACATGAACTAGCTTTTCTTCACAATCGATGAACATTTTAACCACTACGAAATAAGAATTACAGCAGAAAATCTAATCATATCAATGAAAAAAAAAACAGTAGAAGAAATCTGACTACATTAATGAGAAAAGAACCAACAGCAGTAGAACAAATAGACAACAAAAACATCTAGAGAAGAAGATACACCATCAGAAAAAATTCGAACATGATGAACAAACGAATAATAAATACTAAATCATCGATATTGTCTCTAAAAATTTCTTTATGTACGATTGAATTTTCTCCTTTACTTCAGCAGTTGATTTATTTTCGTTTAGAAGAAGTGAAGTTATTTCTTTCTGTGATTCATTTGTTAAACCGTTCAATGCTGTGTAGAATTTAGCTGCGACAACATTTCGATGTTCCTAAAAAAATGAATTGTGTAGAATAAATGAAAAATTGCGAAAAAAATGATCTAATATACATTACTTCAATGAAAATTTATTCAGAGAAAGATGATAAAAATTAAAAAGAATAGCATTTTCGATGATAAAAGCGAATATATATATTTTTAAATGTATTTGAAAAGCATCGATGATACGGTTTCTAGCTTTTATAACATCAATCATTTAGAAACCCAGCGATACTTTCTGATAATCGATAGAAGCATTAATTCTTCTATTTTTTAGATTTTTAATACCCAGAAGAATCATTCCGATAGTAGGATCCGATAAGACCCCAGAGGGAATCCTATCCGATATCATTAAAATGTTAATAAAACCGATGAAACTCCGTTGGATTCCTGGAAACGGATTTACAGTCGGATCCCTGCCACTGGAATCCGAGAAAAACCTGTGTCGGAATTCAACGGAAACCGACGCTAGCATACAACCTTTGTAATTTGATGGCATCAGATGCTCATTCACTCTTGATTAAGAAAATTGATTTTGTCCGTCGGATCCGACAGCGATTCCTCAACCAGGAATCCGTCGGGTTTTTGTCGGAATGTTGGATCCTAAGAGATCCGATGGAATCCGATGTCGGATTAGTTCACCTGGGTAACCAACACAATGTTTGAAATGAATTGCAACCTTTTTGGTTTTTTCATTCTATCGAATAAGATCTCTCGCGAAACCATAAGGCATAAAAGGGACTAAACTGAAGCAAAAAAAAACATGGTTCATTTTCTATAAGAATGTGAAAAGAAAGGAACAGAACATGGTTTAATCAGAGCTCCATATCTTAATGACAGATATTTTGTTAGTAAAAAATATATATGAGGTTTTTCAGGATGCAATATCATCATAAATGCTGAAACTATAATATTCAAGATGCGCAACTTTATCTAAATTTTAAGTATTACATATGTGAAACGAAACCTCTTACAGAAGGTGATGATGGTGAAAGGTCTTCAGCCATTATTCTTGTTCTCTATTTGTCATAATCAATATGGAAATTTCAATTAGTCTGAAATTGATGAGACTAAAGTCAGTGAAAGATAGCTGACTAGTATAAACAACACATTTGATTAGCAATGACTGGCAACCATTGGCCACAACTCGGTCAAACAATAGTCATATTTTTTTCCGTATGTTCCTTTTTTTTTCTTTCTCTACATTCCGTTGTAAAGGGCAAAAGAAATGAATCCCATTCTCAATTTCGATTGCTATTGGTCAACTTGCGCATCGGCGAACGTTGCTGATCTCTGCTGTTTTTTCTCCTTCTTATGTTTTTCTCGGACGACTAATCAGTTGCAGTACAATTAGCGCAAGGATTTTGTTTTTTTCTACACTCTATGATGAATAAACTAATATGCTTCAACAAATTGTAACAAATGAAAAAGGCAGTATTTTTGTTTTAATCTTAATACTATATGAAATTTAATGATGATATGAGAATTTTCGACCTTTTTTGATATCTATGTGGTCGTTGACAACCAATAACAGGACAAGCAAAAAACATGAAAAAACAAAACTTGAATTAATGTAGTAATGATAAATACTAATAAATTGAAGATCATAATCAGGATTTCAATATAAATTTCTTGTAATTATATTTAACGAAATAAGCAGTAATATCAGTGTAATCAATATCATCATGTGATCAATAAAATAAATCTACTACCAACATAGCAACAACATGATATAGTTAACAATAAAAAGAAATTACTCATAACTATTACATAAATTTATCCGTCGACAGTTATAGAAGCGTAAAAAAACAACTTAAACTTTTTAATTCTGCTATATAAATAATAATCATTCATTAAAAAATAATCGTATTCATAAATCAGGTCGAAATTCTGACATTAGTACTATATTTCGAACATCATTAAGATTAAAATAATAACAACTGCTTTTTCGTTTGTCTTCATTTGTTAATTGATTTACTTAAGTATGTTATTTTCTAAAGACAATATGCACACCCTATATTCATTTAAAACATCATACCTTTAAGAGGCTTTATCCGAAAACCTGAAAGTTTTTATATAAACTAGAGCCTAATTGAGGTCTTTATATGGAGACAGTTTCAGATCAAAATTCCTAAAAATGACTTTGCTGCCGAAGTAGAGTCATACAGGAAAAATGTAGTGCAAACTCGATATTTCTACAAAAACAAGCTAGGATATGAACTCTTTATAGGCTATTCATAGTTCGTTAGGGCCTATTTACATGGTACACATAGTCTCGACCCAAAAGTAAATTGACAAATGGAAATAATTTCTCGTCATTTCCGAGGAACATCCAAATAGAAAACGATAATGAAATATTTAATGATAACATAACTAGATAAAAACATGCCAGAAAACTAATTGTTAGTGTCGGAATTTTTAAAAAATGAGGTATATATTTTTGTATCGTAATGGGTCAATCTACCGTCACGCATTTCTGCATGTCTCATGAAAATTATTTCACTTGAGAATCTCAAGTTGAGATTCTGAGTTTGATTGTATTGCTAGTTTTTCTGTTGTAAGAAAATCTTCAATATCATGGGTTGTGAGTAGCTCACTTGATAAATTTTTCGATAAAACTTCTGAAAGAGTCAGTTAAAAATCTTTGATTTTATTTAACAAGCAAAAAATATAACAGAACTTACGATTTTTTGATTACGCCATTCTGAATAATCATGTTTGATAGCATTGTAATCTTGATTGTGATATTTGTATACATACCCTAGTGAAACATCTTGTGCCAAGATCTTATTACAGATCTTAGGTAAGAATCCAGAAGATCCTAAATGAAACATTCTGAAAGCATGTTCGATATTTTTTCAATTTATTTTAACACAGGTCAAAAAGTCAGACGTAAGATCTTGTATGACTAGATGAAATCATACGAAAAATCGTCGTTTCTGAAATTTTCTAGTAATTATATTATAAGATACTTGCATGATCTTGCAAAAAATCAAGATCTTGTCAGAATCTTGTAATAAGAAGTACTTTAAGATTTCATGAACCACGATTTTTCTTATGATCTTGTAAGATCATTCAAGATCAGATTCAGAATCTTTGTCAGATCTTGGTATTTGATTGTTCGCCCTGGGAATATTAATCATTTCTGTCCCGAATAATTCAGATGTTGGGATCTGACCGACTTTAGTTGGTCCGATATTCGTCAGACCAATTTAGGGTAGTCCTCTCTCGATCATCGATCGAGATCAGCATTCTCTCGAATAATCAATAGTCGAGAGATAGCTTAGAAAAAAAAACTAATTTTGAAAAATTATCTTTTGCATGTTCAATCATGTTGCTTATATTCAGTTCTGTATGCATAAAAAAAACGGTGAATGACTAGATAGCTTATTTAAATAAACTAATGATGTCGCTTCCTGTTTTACTCAAGATCTTGTGAGAAGATAATAGTAAACGATATATTTTCCATGATCTTGCCAAGATCTTAGGTGCAAATTTATTTGATACAACCAAGATATGTACATACAAATTATCTTTTTAAGATCTTGATAAGATCTTACTTACCGATCTCAAGATTTCCAGATCTTGCTTACAAGATGTTTCACTAGAGTTATGCTTGAATATCAAAGTCAAATTATCATGATCCATAGAAGTTGAAAAATTTTCGTTGCATTTCCTTGTACGATTTGCAAGACATAAGAGTCGTTTGCTTTGAAGTACGTCATCAACTAAATGAAGTTGTGTAAAAAATTTCTTTAAAGTAATTAGATATTGTTTTTTTACACTTACAATACGCGTTGAATGAAAAATTCAGTGGTTTGTTGTTACGAATTAGTATCATCACTATTTCATTCACAACTTCATTTATCATGGAAGTAATAGACGACATATTAATGAGTGAATAACTGTGATGATTTAATCTAGGAAAACAATATTAATTTAGATACAATAATCAATAAAATTCTCACATCTATCTAACATTTTTTTTAAATAAAATGATGAATCACAAAGCACAAGGATAGACGATGATTTCACTTGATTAATAATTCTAAAATAATAAACATGTTAATTTTAGTTTGATGATCTGTAAAATATTCATTCATTTTACTACTCTTTGAAAAGTTAAATAAATTAATCAATACGAACAACAAGAAGCAAAGAAATCTATTTATTATCTAATCTAGAAGTGAAATGAAATTTGTTTGTATACATCTTTTCGAAGCTGTATGTATCTACGAACGAAAGCGCACATGTGCACAGAAAATGAAAGAAGAGAAAGAAATAGAATTGATTTAAAGAATAATAAAATTGCGGCATTTTTTCTTGGTCACGCTGAGTCCCGAGTTGCCAAACTTCCTGATAAAAAATCTCCTGATTCCAGGAGCTGATTTTTACGATTTTCTCCTGATTTTTTTCCTTATTTGATGATTGGCGACACCTTGAAGCAAAACAGGCTCAAAGAGAGAAGAAATCTATTGTATTATTTCATTGATATAATAATAATAATAATAATAATACCCAATATGATAATACATTTCTTTTCGTTTTTTTCTCTAACTAACATTGAATCTTAATTAAATAAAATTATTTATTGCACACTTTTTATTCAATGTTTTCTTCACACCCTAGGGCATGTACTGAGAAAGTCATACCAGGGTACCTATTAAAGGTACTTAGAAAATTCTCAGTAACCATACTGATGAAGGTACTACATTGAGTGCCCATAGCAGTATGTTTCGCTGAACAAGTACTTGTATGGGTGCCCGAACCTGTAATTTTACTGAGGAAAGCTCTGCAGGGTATCCTAGATTTGTCACGTTCCGTGTATGTTAGGGTGTATTCTACTATAACATATATACCTCGATTCGATCTATTTCTTTTCTTTTGTCTTTTCGTTTTTCTCTTCGTTTTCCTCTATTTTTCTTGCCCTTGTTTTCGCGTGCGTATATAAACGTTTGTTTTCTAACAGAATAAAGAGAGAATATAAACACATTCGTTAACTGTGTTCGTCGCTCCTCGTGAGCGCTAACAGTGTAGCAACTGTTCATTCACCGTTTTCTTTTGCGTGAACAGTTCCTTATAAACAACTCGGTGAACCATCAGAAAATAAACTTTTTTCATATATTTTTTTCTAGATTATTTCTTGACTATTTATTAGCCGAGAACATGCCGATCGTAATCGTAAATTAAGAGCGGACTATCCTGAAGTGATCTGATGGAGATTCGACGAACTGAAGTCCGATCAGATGCCGAAATCTGACCTGCAAGAATTTTCAGAATTGAAAAAATAAAATAAAATCGAAAAAATGTAATAAATTGCTTTGAGAGAAAAAAAACGAAAAGGCCGAAGATTAGGTTCGATCATCAACGTACTGCAATTTTAGTAACGGGGCACTTAAATATACTGCAATAGTACCCAGTTAAGTACTTGATCAGTACCTTCAAGTACCGATTTACTAGTCGCTTTTTAGCAGGGCACCCGCCTGAGTATCTAATAGGTACCTAAAAGTACTTTTAAGTACTCCAGTACCATAAGTTCCTGTGACATGCTAGTAACAGGGCACTTTTTCGGGTACCCTTTGTTCAGTACATGTCCTAGGACAAGAATATGTTATTATCGAAATTTCAAGTTCATCAAATAATGATTTTGAGACACAATTTAATGCATCATCTTTAAATGAAGAAACAGTTTCATCGAGCACAACTCCAATATTTAAATCTTCTACCTTAGTGCAAGTACTGAGTTTAGGGTACTCGAGTACTGGGGCGGTTTCTAGTAGGGTATCCAAAAATGTACATTGCTGTCAGTATGCCACAAAAACTTGGTCGGGTACCTTGCTAAAAGTTCTCCAGTATTTGGGTACTTGCTCCAGTACTTCTACAATTGTAAATGCCTCGTACGGAATCGTTTTCAACAAAGTAGTTCAGTGAACACCCAGAAATATCTTGAAGACACGTTCTCAAGTTCTCAACAAGTATCTGAAAGTACTCGAAAGTTCCCAAGTACTTAAAAGTACCTGTGACATACTGATACCAGGGTACCCCATCTGGCTAGCAGGATACCTTGAATTCAATATTTGCAGTAGGGTAATACATTATTATTATTATCATTCACAAAATCAACAACATTATCATCATCATCATCAACAGTAACTAAACATTATTCGTCAAGATTTTTAAAAAAATTCTTATTCAATTCTATTTTTTTCTACACTGTAAAAAATAGAATGCCTATATCAATTCGCACAGGATATTCTAGGAATGCCTATATAAATTCAGGGATGAATTTATATTTTCTTGAAAATAAAATATTGATATTCAAGTTTGGATTTTATGCAGTAAATCAAATTGAATTTCTATTGTTTGAAAAATCAAGCATTGTCTAAATAATAGAAATTCGATGAATGAATAATAAAAGTTCGAAAATGCTTTAGCATATTTAAAGTCGATTTTCGACAAAATTAAATTTCAAAAAATTTACAGTGTAGCATCTTCGGAGAATGTAAAAACTTGGACTTATTCAATTTAAGGAACTGAACCCCTCTCTCTTTTACTAACACGTCTTTCACGAGTCTACTCTTGATGCGATGGAAAAAACTTTGAAGGTTCTGTACAACCACACATCTATGACAATAAGTGTTCCCATGCGTCGTTGTGAGACATTCACAGCCAATGCCGAGATGTGTTTTTTTTTTGTTTTCTTCTCTTGTTCTGTTCTTTTTCTTCTTGTGATTACATTTACGTATAGTTAAATATGCGCTCGCCAGTGATGCGATTGATAGCTTGACAAAGTGAAATAGAAAATTATTTTATATTTGGTACTACTTTTGACACAAAAAGACATTATAGAGTAGATCCTCCGTTTAACTTTACCCCAGGTCGATCGCTCCGGTCACCGGATACTGTAGGAACCGGCCGGAAACATCACCGTATTCCGAAGGAAAGCACGGAAAGTCGCTGGAACGTGGAAGCAGTATTCTGGTCGGAAATTTTTTGGAGTTTTTCCCGATGATTTACTGTCGGTTTCTGCTGGAAAACATTGGAAGTTTACCAGAATCCACCGGGAAAAAAACGGGAATTTACGCCCGGAATACTGCATCCATGTTCCAGCGATACCCTGTCGCTTCTCGCCGTACCACAACGACCTGGGTGTAGCAACAATGCCGATATTGAATAGTCAGCACTCTCCCAGGTCGATCAACCTGAGCCGTAAACGGCCGTATACCTATCATTCACGGTGAAAAACGGCGACCGTATTTTGTAGTCGTTTACTGTTGCCGTAAACGAAGTTATACGATGAAATACGATCGTCGTAAACGAGGACCGTGAAAAATCTCCGTAAACGGTCATCGT
>CAJNYU010002630.1:0-10340 GCA_905331475.1 Rotaria socialis | reverse complement strand
TTAATGCGAGGATATATTTAAGGGTTAACAATGGTATGTTGCTGAAGAAGATGTCCAATTAGAAAAATAGACGACCTAGCACAACGAAGCCATCGTATCACATATAGTAAAAGAAAAACATACTACAACGGTAATGTTTGTAACATTTTTCAACCATTTATAAAATGTAACAGGTTTTACTAAGGGGGGAAATGTAGATTTAGAATCCTGAACATCTCATCATCTACAAGACACTTTCGGCACTTTCACCATCTTGACATCAGATTGAAAATTAAGATCATAGCTAGGAGTAAGAGCCATAATTTCAAATGATTTATATGCAATCAAAAAAAGGCTACTTTATGAAAATAACCACTTTATACAAAGTTTGACTAGAGATTTTTGGAGGCGAGAAATCTGAATCTCTAATTGATTTTCCGATATTCTAGAGTTCACTTCTTTTCGATGAGAAGACATAAAATTGAACTTTATGAAACATGAATAAATTTCAGGGTATAGATTCTTCCATTCAAACAAGATTGAACTCGAGAATTTCGAAAAATACCATTGGTTGCCAAGATACATATGCGGGTCTGTATTGGCAAGTCAATCTTGATTCTAGGCGGGAGATGGATGTTCGCCAACGGTAAATTCATCCCGCTCCAGTCTACTCCGCATACTATCCCCTTCGTATCTCATTGTCCTACTCTAGCCCTGCACACCCCAGGAGTCATTGCACGTAAGCCATGATAAACTACAGCAAAACATTGCTCAATCGGTTCCACCCATTTGGCTCATATTTTTATAGTAGACACCTCCAACAAAATAAGGAAGAAACAGAAAATTGCAGCTCGAACGGATGCTTCATTCTAGAGATATATGCACTCGAAGTAAAAGGGGTCGGATTTTTTGTGCATTGATAATTTTCAGTAAATTTTCATTTTTTCAAGAACGGTACGAACTGTAACAAATCTTCTTTTAGAATTAATAGTATAGTCAATGGACTATCGTTTGATAGTATTGAAAGTAGCTTATGTTGGAAACATATTTCTTCATACAATCGATCTGACTCAGAAAACAAGACCCCAGCCTATGGGATGAATTGGTCATATCAGGGAGGTGAGTGAATGTAAATATAATCTCATATGAAAGAGAACATCAAATTGCATCGAATGTTATGCTCATTATTTTTTATATATTATTTTTATAAATTAAGATATTCGTACGTATTTTGATAGCGCATAAAATTTTCTGCAATTCTATACAAGAACCTCTTGAATAACACATATTACATGCGAGAAAAAACAGCACAATAAAGGCACCCTAGTCCTCAGATTTCTCCAAAACCTAATTTTCTCTCTTTTATTAAATTTTCTAGTTAGGTAAATACAAATGCATTCATGTATTCTGGTAGCGCTTGAAATTCTGCATCTTTTGATGTATCACTCAAAAATCACCAAGATGTGAAGAGTATTTAGTACGCGGCATTATAATCAAAGTCAGTGAAAATCATCTAAGTCTTTCTATCTAGACGTTTTTATCGTTATAGCTTTGGTAGAAAAACAAATAGCACACCTAGAATCAATATGAAAAAGTCCACTTTTTGTAGAAAAATATTTTTTACCGAAAATTCACCTGAAGGGGATTTAAGGATCAATTTTCAAAAACACACTGTTGAAGGGTATTGTGGGTGAGTTTTCGGTAAAAAATATTGTGCTATAAAAGGTATCATGATTAGTGGAGTTTTTCGTGTTAATTCTGAGTGCTCTTTGTTTCTCTATCAAAGTAAGATATAATGATATTATAGCCTAAATACGAAGAGTTATTTAGATGATTTTCACTGAACGTGACTATTATGCTCTGTATTAAATACTCTTCCGCATCTTAGTGATTTTTGAGTGATACATCAAAAGATGCAGAATTTCAAGCGCTACCAGAATACACGGATGATTTTGTATTTACCTGATTAGAAAATTTAATAGAAGAGAGAAAATTAGGTTTTGGAGAAATCTGAGGACTAGGGTGTCTTTATTGTGCCTTTTTTCTCATGCAATATGTGTTATTGAAGATATTTTTGAATAGAAATGTAGAGAATTTTACGTGCTATCATAATATTACAAATATTTGCATATATAAAAATGATGTATAAAAGAACTAGCACAACTGTTTTGCTTTCCAATGAGTTATTCTCGAAAATATCATAATCTTGTTAAAACATTTTTCGCTGTTGAAAATCAAAATAGAAACGTTTTGAACACATCATTCGATGCAATTTGATGTTCTCTTTCATGTAAGATTATATTTACATTCACCCACCTCACTGATATGACCAATTCGTCCCATAGACTGGAGTCATGTTTTCCGAGTCAGATCGATCGTATGGAGAAATGTTTTTCCAACATAAGATACTTTCAATACTGTTGGTGGTGAAAATGGTTTTGTTACAGCTCTTATCGTTCTTGAAAAACTGAAAATTTACTGAAAATTGTCAATGCATAAAAAATCCGACCCATCTTACTGCGAGTGCATATATCTCCAGAACGGATCATTCATTCGAGCTGCAATTTTCAGTTTCTTCCTTATTTTGTTGGGGCTACCGACTATAAAAATATGAACGGAATCCGTGAGATCGATTGAGCAAGGTTGGTCGTGGATTACGTGTAATGCCTCCTAGAGGACGAATGGAATAGCGGCATGACGGTAAATGAATTGTGAGAGGCGAAAAGGTAACATGACTGCTGAGTTTTGTTTGCCATGAGTCACAATGGTTCGGTCGCGATTTTTGGGAAACACTCCGAATCTCATTAGAGATTCCAATTCCTCGACCCTGAAAACCTTTGGGCAAGTTTTGTAAGAAAAATCGTTGTTTTCGATAAATATCCTTATTTTGATTGAAAAAANCTTGAAAAAAATTGAATTTATATTGTATGACTGTCATTCAATTTCCATTTTCATTTTCAGTCTAATGTCAGATATCTATGAGCATCTGGTAGAAAAACTGGATGCTCCAGTCTTACACATACCCAGTTGGGTTTTACATGTTTGAGCAAAGAGTCGAACCAGTTCTAAATTATGTTGAATACGGACGTAGTTTTTAAATAACTCCACGCCTTTCGTTTTACAGTGTCAATAAAATATATGAATATGCATATTAAAAACAGTAAGTTATTTTGTACAAACTGAATGGGAGATTGTTTATGGTTTCTTTCGTTATAGTGTGGAGCCGACACATGGTGTTCAAGTGGACACAAAAAAAGACACTAAAGTACACTTCCTTGTTTTTCTTAATACTAATCTAACCATCATATCCTTTTCTAATTTTAAACTTTTTTGTAGTCGATTTTTATTTAATTCAAATAAAATTTTTTCAAAACTCATACAAGGAACAGATTTCTTTCTTTAATAGACTGACTCAATGGATTTAAGTAAACACTAAGAGGGTCTATT
Organism: Rotaria socialis; assembly: GCA_905331475.1. NCBI lineage: Eukaryota > Metazoa > Rotifera > Eurotatoria > Philodinida > Philodinidae > Rotaria > Rotaria socialis. Next base: position 6,914 of record CAJNYU010002630.1, on the reverse strand, counting down.
TGCAATAGCTTTTAATTTAATTTTTGGATAAATTTAATTCTTCGTAATTTCGGTTTAAAATAAATCAAGCTTGCCATAATTAATATTTATTTCAAAATATAACAATTTATTTTATCATTTATATTTAAACATAAATATAAATTTTCAGTAATTTATAACTAAAATTAAAATAAATGTTTTTTCATAATCGACATTTGAAATAAATATATGAATTAAAAACAGATCAATCTATACCTTGTGGATGTGAGTATGAAGAATAACTACAATGACCTTTTATAGAAAGATATTTGAATAATAACGAAGAATTTCAGAACAGTTAAATGAATTGTTTAAATGGTATTCTTTGTTATAAGATAGGCTTCGTTATATAGCGCCATCTTTCATGATATATAGCGCCTCGCATATCTAAGTGGCTCTTTTTCGATGACTCATCAATGGAGAAAAAGAAGAAAGAGATAATGTCTTGTTTTTGATACGTAATAAATGAAGTCTTTTCTCTTCGTTATTAGGGATAAGAAAGTATGAAAAATTGATTATTATGATTTTATCATAAATGTCTTTTTTTAATCTATTTATTCGATTATTGATATGTTCTTTAATATTATTTAACATTGTTGTATCGTTGATCATATTATCATTATTATTTGAGAAGAGTGATTCCAATTTAATGAATTCATTTTGATATTGTTGTTCATATTCTCGTATTTTTATTGGATAAATATTTAAGAAATAATTTAACCAGTGACGTTTGGCTTCTTGTATAATTTTAAAACGTTTATTTTTTATTTCAATGGCTTTTGCATTATTATTCAATGGTAAATAACCAATAGATGAGATAAAATCTTCCAGATGATTAAAATGTTGTAGTAAAAATTTACAATGAATTCGTATTTCTAACATTAATTGTTCTTTCCAAATTTCTGCTTGCTTTTCTCGTATTGAAATCAATCGATCTATATATTCATTCTGGCGAGACAATTATTCAATAAAAAACATACGTATTCGACTAAAAATCAAATGGATTTACTTATTGATTGGTCATAATAGGAGACGCGGATATCGTTGTCAATAGTTGTTTTTCAGAAATATCATCTTTAAATTTGATCAACTTATCACTATTTCTTTTTGATAAACATTTTCATTCACGATTCACTAATTCTTGAAGTCGTTGTTCCATTTTTTCATATGATAATTCTATCATTGGACATGTTTGAAATGGTTGTTCTTGTTTTGTTAATTCAAATTGACAGTGATTCAATAGTTTTTTATTATTTTCTATATAATTCATTACATATTGTTTACACAAATCGAAATCATTTTTCTTTGCCATCGTATAAAATTGATCCTTAATATTAATTCAAAAGAGAACGTAAAGAATGATTTGAAGATAAAATAAAATAAACTTACTGGCCATAAGTGTTGTTGTAAACCAATATCTAAATAATATTGCCATAATTGTCGATCCTTTTCTAAACAATATTGTTGATCTAATAGTTGAAGTCGTACATTGATAAATCGTTTTTCATCTTTTTTCTTGAATGAATAATTTAAAGTTTTATTTAATATTTCATAGAGTATCGATGATGATCGTGTTAAATACATCGGCTGTCCAAATATATACAAAAAATAAATACGATGGATAATTATAATTTTGAAAATATACACATACCGATAATTTATATGTTCGTTCATATCATTATTATTTTTATTGATTATTGGATTCTTGGTCATGATTTCTGATATATTCTTCATTTTTTTGATGATGGTTGCATAATAGATATTGAACTCGTTGAGGGTGTGTGGGTGTGGGTGTAGGAAGTTACCACGATGCGTTTCGATCCAGCTCAATGGATCTCATCGGGTGGCTTAATATCTTCAAAAACCGATTTAAAATTGAAAAGAAAATTTTGAGCAAATCAATTAAAGACAAATTCACACTGTTCTAATTCAAAACCGAACTAGAATCGTAAATGTGGGTGTGGGTGTGGCTGGGTGTGTTTAGAGTGGAATTTTTTAGATTCAAAGCTACTTATGACGCGTTTCGATCAGGGCTTAATCTGATCACCATCAGGTAATTTCAAAATCTAATTAACTGCATATCGGTCAATAATAATTAAGTCAAAATGAATTGACTTCCAATAAATTTTCAACAAAAATTATTAAAGATCACTAGAATCTCCAAATGTTTAGAAAAGAAATAGAAATATCTCAAGATAATAGACATCGCAGTTTTAAACAACAATAGGTGTGTTAAGCTACCATGATATCGATATTTCATCTTAGCAACGAAGATGTGTCAAGCATACCAAGATCCAGATTTCAATCTTGCTTAAGGGTCATCAACAGTTGTTTTTGACTCTGCTGCATTCGTTTTGAATGATTACCAATTTGTTCCGAAAAAAATCACAAACAAAGTACAATAATCTATTCAGAATTGGAAACAAAATTCAAAAGAAATTCAAATGAAATTCAGAAGAATCCTATTTTAGAGTCGATAGATGCCTTTAAAACAGTGGTGTGTCAAACATACCAAGATCCAGATCTTGAGAGTGTGGGTGTGTTTTAGAATAGATTATTTCAAGCTCCATACGACGCGTTTCGACTGTTGCTTAGGCAGTCTTCTTCAGGTAGGTTAGAAATCACATAACGACGTGAATATAATCTAATCAAATAACTATTCTTTAACCTTAATATTAGACCAATTATTTATGGAAGTTCCAAGAATAAATCAAAGAGGGTGTGAATGTGATTAAGCTATCATCATCAGTTTCGATCTTGCTTAAGGATCTCTACAGATGGCAAATAATTCTTATATGATTATTTAAAATAAATTAAAAATGACAAGAATCAATATCTATTCTGTTATATATCGAAAAAAATTCTATATCTAATGATAGATTCTGTTCAAAGCGATGTGATTTGATATGATAATATTTAAATCAAAAGCTAGGAATTTGTGTCTTGATTTCGTGCAAAGAATCATCAATTGTTAATCGTGGAGCAGATGAGCGCGTGGGTGTGTTTTCAAAGCAAGCTACGACCCGTTTCGTCCTTACTTAAAGGACTCATCAGATGGCATTATTTTTCGGAAGTATTGAAGTGATTCGAAAATGAGAATAATAAGTTATTATTGTTGCATTCCTATGGATGTTATGTTATTAGTTTAAAGTGAATTGNAATTATGTGAGAATCAATTATGTTGGAAATAGCTGATCGTTGCTTTGGAAGTATTTTGGCTGCATGTGTGCAGAGGGTGTCCTGAGTTTGCTTGTTTCTAAGAAGTAGCTGTATGATAGTAAGAAGCTAATGGCTTCATTTTCTATATTGACATGATGTGCTGGTTTATTCGAAATGTGAATGATGAGATCATTTTATGATAATAGTTGTAGATATGGAATCATATGCAGATTTGTGACGATGCTATTATGAAAGGAGTTAATTGGCGATGATATCGTGTGCCTTAGTGGTAGGTTGGTTTGTTTCTAAGATCTATTGTTGCATTTCATCTTCTTTTGAATTGAGAGATTTTTTATTTATTTATAAATAACAACATGAATTTGCCAATAAATAAAATTATTGCCAGGTTAGATTTGCTTGAAAATTCTGTGTTTGTTTATCAGTTTCATGTTGCATTTTGCTCCCTGGATTGCTTCTCCCATGTGGAATATGTTTGATCATGCTGGTCAGCAATTGTTGTTTTAAATTGGGATTCAAATAAGTTCCAACGTTTAGAGAAGTATTGATTATCTCTGTACCATCGAAAGTGCGACTCCACAATTCATGAATATATCGCTGATAATTGCTGAGTCTTTTTTCATGCCTTCCATGAATTATGAGACGTTTTCTTGCTGTGAATTCGTTGTTCTCTGTGGGTTGCGGAAGCTGGTTTTGCATGTTTTTGTCATGAGTTTGATAGGTAGTTGACCGTTTGGTTGTTGTATCGTATGTTGTATCTGTTGATGTTGTCAATAGCTGATGAAGTAAATAACTGAAGTCATCAGAGTTATTGAGCAAAGGCAAAATGAAATGTTTAGATAAATATTTACTGAATAATGTACTGAGTCGCCAATCGATATGTCTTGGTTGGTACCTATAAGTCAGACACAAAGCATGAGAAACGTGAATGAATACCGGAAACTCACCCATTATAGAGAAACATGAGTTTCATTTTTCGTACTTCTTCGAATTGTGACAAGGTTGTTGAATAACGAACTGCTATCATAATAGCAGTATCAACAGTGTTTCCAAAAATATGACCAGGATGATCTGGTCCGAATTGTACCACATATGACTCAGCTGCTGCTTTATGATACACTGAAGTTATTAATGCTCCGTTACTGTTCTGAATGAATACATCAAGAAATGGAACACTTCTACCGATTTGTCGCACTAGTTTAATATTTGGATGAAAGTTATTAGCTCCATCTAACATTTGGCCGATAGATTCGAGTGAATCGTTCGATGTAAAGAAAATATTGTTAACATATCTAAAATGAGATATAATAGTCAAAGTATATTCTTTTATGAACCATGTTAAATACCAGCCGTATATTTCATTGGATGTTACAAGTCGGTGAGCAAGTTGTTTCTTTCATTTTGCACATGAGAATATTAGCTAGTGTCAAAGTAAATCCTAAGCCCATTGCACCACCAATGGCTTGTTGATAGAATTTCTTCTCATAAACAGTGTTAGGTAGTGGCGCTATCTCTGCCCACTACCTCTCTTCCTTCTCTTATCTATCTATTGGTCAAGAGACCTATGTGAACTGGTATTGGAAAAGAGGCGAAGTTGGGTTAGATGTGGAAGCTTGCGACAAGAAGAAAGATATAATAAACGTTTTGGTTAGTCTACAGACTAACAAACAGAAACATTTTCTTTAATGACAATAAGAGCTAACTTTCGAATAATATCAATTGGAATATTTCGAAATTTTTCATAGCCATTTCAATCTGAGAACTCTTCATTTTTTTAAATATTCCTTGTGATATAGATGATTGGCTCACTGATATCTCAGATTTATTTGTTAATTTTTCTTTTGATGATCTTTTCTTTCGTTTATTTAATGTTTTTATTTGATCATTGATCATCGACTCTTTTAATGATTTGTCACATATGTAATGATCTCTAATTCATTCAAACCTCGTGCTCTCCATTTTCGTTTGAAACTAATTTCTTATTTCCATGACATTTATACTTTTTATTGTGAATATCTATTGATTCTTCAGCACTTATCTCTGTTGGTGATATCACTTCCATTCTGTCATATTGACGATTCAGCAACAGCAGATCACTTTCATGAATATGTTACATTTGTCGTTGCTCTGGTTCATTTAACGATTATTCAGTTAAAGACTAGTTTTATATCTAGAATAAATAAAGGGGTGTGCGTATAAGTAGAGGCGATTTCAATTACAAAAATAGTTTCATAAAAACGCGCAACAATAACACACACACACAAACAAATTATGTTTACTAACAGAGTGTTTAAGCTCTGGCATGGTTTCAGAACAAAAATTCTTATCCATTTACTGTTTCGTAGATGGCTACACCAACGCCTGAAAAAACTAAATATGGAATAATTCCTGCTATTGTTCTTCCCATTGTAGAAGGAAGGTCTATCGATATAACTGAATTGTAAATGGACAATGAAAATAATGCATTTGGCAAAATACATACACCATAAAATATTTTACTTCCATCCTCAGCGAAATTCGATGTGGACAAACTATGTGAACAGTTGGTATTCTGTTGCAGTGAACTTGTATGTCATGTGAAAATAACACGGATAAATCAATAGATCAATAGTAGCACAGAGAATATGTAGCAAAACAAAATTATAGGAGCACTAATGATATGGAAAATAGATAAAGTAAGAAAATGAAAGACATATAGGAGCGCAAAAACATGATGATTTAGTCTGATATCTACACTGCACACCAAAATAGTTATAGAAATGAATATCTCGAGGAATTGATGACGTTATCTCTATTGTATCAAAATTTAGCGGCTGTGAACATGTGGTATTGTGTTGTTCCTTTTCAGCTGCTTGCGCTTGAAGCTCAAGATTCCCTTCAAGATTTTTACCGGGAGTGCAAATATCTTTATCCACCCGAAATTAAATTTTTAGAAAGCAAGTGAAAAATAGTGGTTGTCTTCTATTTATCATATAGAATTTCTACCTGACATCGTTTTATTCTAATAAAACAGCTCAAAAGATTCACCAAATTTGGTATCTCATTGGTTGCTTGGAATGCTTGAGTATGAATCAAATTTTCTTTTTCTCTTAGTGCAGATGATTTTGTTGAAGTATTATTCGATGATGAAGATGGCCAGACAAGAGAGACAATAAATATCATCACATTATAATCATAGATATGCTTTTTTTAATTTACTTGAATAGATGATGAATGCTGCTGATCACTATTTTCTTGTTTTACAGAAAAGTTATCTAGAAGAATCGAAAATGGAGTCAGCTGAAAATGAAAGATTAACTGCTTACTATTAGTGGTTGTTTTCTTTCGATATTGATCTTGTGAAGACTTTGACATAGTTTCTCAAAAAAGATTTACATATTATAGAAGATATCTGCAATAACAAGAAGGAATGCAAGTGAAAGAAAAGAACTATAGATTTCATACGTTTGTATTTATTTTGATTCAGATATTCCATGAAAAAATACAAGCGATCAACCTAAAAGACATGGAATTTTTTTTTCTTCTTTCAGATTTAGCCCATAGAATCTATTTATAAATTTAGGATCAAGATTATAGCTCCTATTGCTTTTTTCCAGGCTTTTTTTCGAGGAACTCGTTGAACGTGAAGACTGTATGTTATGTAGCATATTATCAGTATCAAATATTGATCGAACACCACATTTTTGCTTTAGTATATTATTATGCCAATTTTTAAAGTT
>CAJNYU010002628.1:2825-17670 GCA_905331475.1 Rotaria socialis | reverse complement strand
AAATGGATACCCATTCTCGTTACACCAAATGCACTCAAATTGCTCAGCTATGAGGAACATGGGTATCCATTTTAGATATCCACTTGAATGGATATCGTGACTGGTATGTCGACGATACCCAGTGTTTGGATATTATGACATCTCTGGAAAATGATCGATTAAGATCGAAAATTTCCGCATTCTGTTAAAATAAAACGTTTTTACCTTGAAAATATTCTACATTCATTTATTTATTAAAAAACATTTCAAATAAATATGTTATTTTACAATCCGAAATAATTAAATATTCATCTGCATCTCCACTTATTACATAGGAAATATCAACTGACAAAAATATATTGCATACATCGTCAAGTACTTATCAACAGCAATATCAATTTACTTGAATAATAGATAAATGATTATTTTCCCTATGATTTTTGGAATTTTTTTACTTTTATATGAGAAATAGTCGAATAGTTTCATTATTCAAATTTAACTGTCCTTTGAAATGCCAATTATTTATCTGAAAAATTCAATATAGATTTAAATTAAAATATCAAAGTAAACCAACAATTTCATCATTGAACAATAGTGGGGATTGAATACATAAATAGTAAGATTAACAATATATTTAAAGTCATTAACAATACTTCTTAAAAACAATTAATACCTTCATTAAAAATATTTCTAAACAACTCTTTCTTACCATTTACATATACAAATACGTTTTTCATCAAATAGTGAAATAATACGACGAATTCTATCAACAAATGTTAATTTGTTAATAGCACCTAAATCTCGATCATATTCTTGTACAACATCACTTCTTCCAATATCAAACTAAACGAAAGATTAATGCCTATCTGAATTATCAGATTAACAACTAAACAAAGATTTTTTTATCAAACATTTCGCAATCGAATAAACGCTATTAACCTTAACTTCGCTGACAATAAGGTATCTTTCGGGTGGAAAATTTACTCTTGATTTTAACCAATATATAACAGTATCAATTAAAATTTTAATTAAAAAAAGTGTCATTCATGCCAATTTTTGTATTCCATAATTTAGCATTTTTATTATATGAACCAGAATGAAGTTCTATTCTTGTATTATTAAAATTAATGTCATGTACAACTTGACTAGGTTCAGCATATTTTCGCATACAACAACGTTTGTTATAAAATTCTAAGCACTTCAAATATGAAAAATAATTTGTTTTTGTATTAATGTGATTTATTTTAGCTTCAAAATTCATTGAACAAGTAAAAAATAGATGAGCAGAAACAAGAAAATATTACTTTTTGTACAGCATTTGTATGTCTTGTATATGTATGAAAACATGATCGATGTTGATAATCATACCAATCTTTAATATGAAATTTTATTGACGATAAATCTTCAAAATCTTTATCTAATATTATTGATACATGGTGATGAGCTCATATTTGTCCATTTTGATCATTGAATATTTGTTTTCTACGGACTAATACATGATATCATAAAGATTAAATAAAATAGTAAAATGTTTAATTATTTAATTAATACATAAAATAACCTAAAATTTAATTACAAATTACACATACAATTCTTTTGTTGGAAAATTTTAAATGATTTAGAAAATAACAATGAATTACTTTAAGAGTATATTGAATTAATCATTTGTATCATCTTCATCTTCATCTTCATCAATATCGTCATTATATGGAGCACGTTGCCAATAATAACTATATCAAAAAAACGAAATTGTGTGAATATATACTAATTCGTTTTAAAAAAAATTAAATATTCTATTTTCAATGGATATTTTAATAATTTTAGATAAAATATAACTTTTTTTTAAGTCATGATTTTATCCAATATTTTATTCTCGAATAGACTATGGTATAGGATTTTATTTAATTATCTATCCTAAAATACTTAATGATAACATACTCAATTAATTCTGATACAGATGGTAAAATATATAATGCATTTGGGTTAATACATGATGATGCTTTATGTAATTTTGCTAAAATGCCAGCCCAGGAGGATCATTCCGACGATCAGACCCAATAAGATCGTATAGGAATCCGATCGGATTTTATATGAATTTCCAATAAACCAACGAATTCCTATCTGATTCCGGACTGTGGAATGACATTCGGATTCCTACTGTCGGATTGTGACGGATTCAACGCTCTACTCGGACTACCCTCTATAATGTTGGCTTGAGGTACTAATTAGTGGTCAATTAATTAAATGCTGTTTTCCGTCGGATCCGCTACTAGTTCCATGAACCGGAATCCCATACGATTTTATAGGCTGGCTGGGTCCAATCAGATGCTGTCGAATCCGATATCGGGTTCATTCATCTAGGAGGTTCATTAGATAAATTATTTTTTAATATTTGAACTTGATTTGTTTGATATTGCCATTTATATTGATTTACATAGTTTGGTCGACGACAAAAGAGTCAATCCGATTCTAACTCATGCAGCTTCACTTTAACTCAACCAGATACATTTTTCAAACATTTAAAAGAACACGGCGGACAATTCTTAAACAAGCTCAAGAAAGCATACGTCACCAACAACAATTAACAAAACTGCGATATGACAAATATCGCAAGGATATGTCTTATTGTATTGGTGATTTGGTATTTCTGAAGGTATGTGCTAATCGTACAAAATTAGATGAACGATGGATAGGACCTTGTCAAATGATCAATAACACAGATGAACAAAAAAATTTTGTTCAAAACAATGAATCAGGTAAATCTGTATAGGCTCATATTAGTCAACTACAGCCGGTTATGCAACGAGCCGTCTAATTACAAAGTATTCAAACTGATACAATCATATTGTATCACCATTATCAACAATGACCGAAGACGACGCGGCACCGCCTTATTACCCATGTGTTTCATTACGATGAAACTGCGGCGCAGTTACGCCGTAACTGAGATCGCACTGTGACCCGTAATTGCGGAAAATTGCGACGTAGTTACGCGCAACTACGATGAAAAAATCGCAGTTACGCGTAGTTACGGGGGAAAAATCACAGTTACNAATTAGAACGAAAAATAAAATGATTGGATTCAACTGTTTTCGTTTATCCATTATTTACCTCTTTTAATAAACCGTATGTAGAATTTTTCTATACGAAACTTCATTTCTTATATTTGAAGTTTCTTTTATACAGTAAAAACATAATAACTTATACACAAAATTTCTAGTTGATGTTTACAAATCCGGCAATGAAAAAAGATAAAAGATACATATCATAAAATTTTATAAATACATTGTGATTAAGTTTTAATTTATTTAAAATAAATCTATTAGATATTCGAAAACAATTATCTGAAGATCAAAGACATGTTATTTGTAGACGAAGCATACAATTGAGTTGAGACTAACTATGTGTATAGTATTGATAAAAAAAAAATTTTTAAAAGAAAAAGACTCATTCAAATCAGATCAGTTCATGAAATTTTAATCAATATCTTCTATCATGTAAGGTATTTTATTTTTCAGAAAGTAAAATAAAATTGTAAAAATATATTAGTGAAATAAATGTTGTTCTAGGTTGATATGTAATCAAAACTAATTAATATATTATAANACATCTTCGATTAGGAAGGACAAACTCGAGAATTCCTCTCTCCCTAAATTTTTCTTTCATTTGATACTCCATAAGCGATTGTCTGTTATCGTTCATTAACACCTACAATATGCTATTTTCTATATATTTTCACCTAGTCTCTTATGTTTTCCGATAATAGTTCTTTTATTGTAAATCAGTAGCGCATCCAAAGATGGAACGAGGATACAATCACACACTTCCCTCGCATTTCTGGCTGAATTCACGTTTTTTTTGCTAGTCATTTTTCTTGAAAACGTTATATTTTGCTCTTATCTACATTCGTTTTTCCCTCTCTACCTTTTCAAAAATTTCTAAATTCGTACTTAGTGATGTACCGATACTGAAAGGGTTGGGCTTGGTAGATCCCTAACCGCACTGTTATAAATAAATATTGGAAGCTGTTGTCGTATGTAATTTTGTATTTATTAATACGGGAATTATATCTTCTTATATTAATCTGAAAAAGGGATTAAACATTCCCCCATGTTATCAAACAGAATTCAAAGCAAAATAAAGTTAAAATGCTACCCAGAATTTAAAGTAAAGAATGTAATTATGTTCTATTAAATAAAATAAAATAATTTCTAATTGAAGAAATTACCCATAATATAAACTCATATTATTATTCTTTTTATTTTTAGTTCGACCCAATATTATACCCGGATACTTTCATTATATTGATGTTTCACAATGGGTAGAATCTTTATCAACATCAGAATCGATTGGTATAGAAATAAAAATAGTAAACTAAATAGAAAAAAAGATTTCTTGATTTTATTTTTAGCGCAGCATGTAAATGTTTTTGAAAAAGATCTTGGCCAATTAATTGAAACATTAAAACAACTTGTTTTTCTTGATATTCATGGAAAAATCGATCGTGAAAAAGCTCAAGTATATTGTTCTATGATTAAAAGATGTTTTTCTCATAGCCAAGTGGATGTCAAATCATCCAGATTTCGTCTTTGGATATAATTTCTTTTATATTTATATAATCATTGTTTATTAAAGATTATATATTTTGTTTTCATTTATCTTTGTTAAATAAAATCTTATAATATATTAATTAGTTTTGATTTATGTTTTAAATGAATTATCTCATAATCCTGACTGATCAAAGTAAAATTTAAAAAGGTACCCTTTATTCAGTAAACGAATTGAATAATGACAGTTTAAAAGGTATTTAGGCATGCTTTAAGATAATATTCTTAAAATTGAGAATTCGAGGCTATAAGAAAAGAAGTTATCAAGATAAAAATAAAAAGAACTCGATTTGGCATATATTTAGATCTGCAAAATAATAAAGACGAAAAACACAAAGAAAGGGGAAAAGAAAGAAGATGGATCATCTAACAATCAACAACTTTTTTTTTGTTAATCTATCGATATTAGATTTTCGTTTAAAATAAACTTACTAGATGTCCAAGGAAAATCATCTGGTCGCCAAAGACGTAATATTTGTAAATGAGGCATATAAGTACTGAGAAAATGTACAAGATTTTTACCAATATGAATCGATTCATTCGAACCATAATGACAACTGGGAATACCAAATTCAGCACATTGAACAGTGCTCAGTGTTTTTTCTTTTAGATCATTTGATGCCTACAAAATAAAATAAAAAGTGTATGAATATATTTTACAAAATTAGAAAATTTTTTAAAATCAATCGATTTAATAAATTAGAGATCCAATGAATAATTAATATAAAGAGCAAAAATTGAATAATTGTTAGACTTGTTCATTTATATTAAAATCTTCGCTTAAGTAGTATGGTCGTTTTCTAATTATTATGATGGAATGTAAGCAGAAAATAAGTGCTGACATCTTCGATTAGGAAGGACAAACTCGAGAATTCCTCTCTCCCTAAATTTTTCTTTCATTCTGTCTTTCTTTCTGAAAATTTTCTGTTGCGAATAGTGAATAATTATGAATCTTTCGGTAGACTAAATAAATTATGCAAAAGGGATCTAGCTATATTCTGTTACATCGAAAATTGTCTCTTAATATTACAATGAGAACTAGTTGATATTTTATCAAGCGATACAATCTACTCAATAGTTCCAGGAAAATAAATCAGTTTCAAAGAGAAACTGGATCAAAAGTTTGGTTCGGTCGTCAACATACCGTAGTGTGCAAAACAAATGGCCGGTAGAGTTTTGAAAAACAATTCTCCCACTGAAAGCAAAAGAATGCAGGTACTTTTTAATTAATAGATTATATGCATGTGCTATAGTTGTAAACAATAGCAATTAATAAAACCTTCGTTCTTTCTTGAGGTTGTGTGGATGCGGATGATTATATTCTCTTCATCCAGTTGTGTCTCCATATTATCAAAGTAAGATCAAACATATAATAGATACTTACATATTGAACAATATGAAAAATCCATTCAATCTTTTCAACTAGAAGATATTTAAGTTGAACAGGCATTGAAATAAGATGAGCAAATACTTTTGCACGTGCTTTATTCATGTTGATTGATGTCTGACAACTTCCTGAAAAAAATAATTTTCTTTTTTAATTAAAAATAAATCTAATTAAATCTTAAATTCATGTTATTTTATTATTCAATCAATGACTATCATTTTTTTTTGTTTTGATTAGTATGATTTATTTGAGAATTTGTTTATTATAGTGCTGTTCACATCTAAAGGTCATTCTTTCTTTAATACTTCACGACGATTGATGCAATATTTTGGTTTGAAGAACTCTTTACCTTTGAAAGGTTTAAAAAGAAATTTCTTTAATATATGCATTAAAGACTCCCTCAAAATGATTGTTTTAAAAAAAAACATACTTTTCAAGGTAAACATATAGACAGAGCCTGGGCAAAAGTGCCAAGATTGCGATGGTGGATGTTAGAGTCATGAAATAGGCAAATTGGGAGAAAGAAAATATTTTCGTGTCAGACCTAATGATAATTTTTCTCGTGCAACCTTCTTACAAAATTCGCCATACTTCTACTACTGAAGGTGGTCACGCTGGCGACGATTGTTTCCAACTAGACTATTTCGAAGGAAAATTGAACTTAAGTTAGAAGTTTTTCTAAGTTAGCTGAGGTCATGCAGGTGTTATTTTTGCGAACCAAACACTGTTCTCATGTCAGACTCGTGTAAAACTTCTTTTCCCTATTGTTCGCGAAAGCAAAAAAGTGTTGCAATAAATCTCAGCAATTTTTCCGCCGAAGATGGCCGCGCTAGTAACAACTGTTCACAAAAGAAGTTGCTCAGGAGACAGGAAGTAGTAAAGTATTCCATAAAACAGAAAGATCATAGTTATTTTCAAGGTGAGGCGGCCCATACGGTTACTTCTATGTGCAGCGAAAAGTTTTAGTATTTAACAATTTTCTTGCAAAAATCATCGTTTAAGCCAGAGTTTTGAGTGAAAACCCAGCTAATTTCTGCAACATACCATAGAACTTCATGCTGTTCATCGATATCTCAACAATAGTTGTCGATTATTATAGAAATATCATTTCCTGACTACCATTTTCACTCACGGCGCCTCTGAAGATGTTTGTGAAAATATCTTACGGAGATACTTTAAAAATTCAAAAACNCAAATCTACCTTAAACAAATATGTCATAAATCTATGTTTATAAAGAAGCAGGTCTGTCTATCTGTTCGCTTTTCACTTGGGCACAGTACGACGAAATGAAATGAAATATTTCACGGAATACCCTTTCGCCCAGAGGAAGGTCAAGACTGGGGTCAAATCCTGCTCCCTGTGGATGACTGAAATTTCACCTAGGTTTTGGTAGCCTGCAATTTTGCATATATATAAAGAAGAAAGTTTGTTTCTTTGTCTGTCTGTTTGGTCTTGATGTATTTGATCCTATAAGAGCTGGCGGCGCCAAACTTTCCATGACATATCCTTAGATCCAGAGAAAGGTCAAGAGGTGGCCAGCGCCACTGATGCGGGGGAAGGAGGTGAGGGGTTGGGTGAAATTGCACCCAGGTCATGTTATACCATAATTTTGACCAATTATTGAAAAATGTTGGAGTTTTCTACAACTGTAAGAAAATCCACATCCTACTACTACCTAACCCTTTTTCGCACTATGTCTGAATGTGGGTTATCTATCAATCTTCAATATATAAAGAAGAATGTTAGTCTGTTCTTTATACAGGGTTGCCAAAAATGTTTTGCTTGAGGGTTATAGCTCTAAAGACGAATTATATCAACATTGAATTTTATACCAAATGAAAGCCTATCAAAAATGTGGTTTATCCATACGAATGAATAAGGTCTATAGAGACTTTTCTCTATCGAACTTCGATTATTTCTAGAAATACATGAATCACAGTCATAACAACACTTTCTTTTAGCATAGAGAACTCAAACTACCTCTGATATAAAAATAATGAATCTAGCAAAGTTATCTTTATTTTTTATTATTTATTAAGCCATAAAAAGTAAGGATAATCTTTCTGTGTTATGTAATTTGATATCAGAGGTAGTTTGAGTTCTCTATGCTAAAAGAAAGTGTTGCTATGATTGTGATTCATGCATTTCTAGAAATAATCGAAGTTCGATAGAGAAAAGTCTCTATAGTTCTTATTCATTCGTATGGATAAACCCCATTTTTGATAGACTGTCATTTGGTATAAAATTCAATGTTGATATTACTCGTCGTTAGAGCTGTAACTCTCGAGCAAAATATTTTTGACAACCTTGTACATTTTGTCTCTGTAATAGCTAGCGTCACCAAAGCTCCCATGGCATACCCCTTGGTCCGGAGAAAGACTGACGTGAGACAAGGCCGATGCCAGCAACAATGATGGGAAGAGGAGTTTGGGTGAAATTCCCCGTAGGCTATGATATACTTAAATTTTCATCAGTCTTTCAAACGTTTCAGAAAGCTTGCTACGATTGTTAGAATATCCACCTCTTTTACTGTTACGTTTTTGTGCACTGAATGTTGCTGTGAGGTATGGCAATGGACATGAGTGAAGAGAAAGATACTCATACACACACTATTTGTTGAATTATCGCATTTAAGCATGGATGTAAGGGCATGTACGGCGGCACATGTAGTAGTAATAGATGGAAAACTCTCAAGTACACCTTCTCTACATCTTCTGTCGGTTTTTGACATGTTAAGTTTTCAGTGTGGTGATTTCCCGAGCAACGCCAGGTACTACTGCTAGTTCTTACTATTTATATACTAGATTAAAATTAGACTGTACCCTTACTTAATTTAAAAGAAAATATAAATATATTAGCACTTACCAATCATACGACTATAACAAAAGCCCAAATTAAGTCTTGTCACATTTTGAAATTGAATATCAGTCACTTTACGTTGTCCTATTTCGAACGGTATTCTTAATGACGTAGACACACTTGTCTGATTAAGATCTCTATACGATTCTATAGAAAAAAATAAATATGATTTTTCTTTAAATCTATCGTTGAATTTTGTTAGACAGAAGAATAAATCGCTCTTAAGCGTTCGAAATAAGCGAATACTCAGCAAGTATTTGAGAATGTCTCTCAGTTTGAGATGAGTTCATTGAAGAAAAGAAAGGTACAATGTGGGTATAACTGAATGATATTTTATCTAAATATCTATCGTTTTAATCTCTCAGAACATACAATAGTCATAGTGCGTTTACGTAGTTTTTGGAAGCAGATTTGATCAACATATTGAAATTGAAAATGTGATCAATTTATACGGTCAGAAAGAGAAAAGTCTTAGCTACACAGTAGTTGTTAAAAATGGCTAGTATTTATTTGAGCAATTTTATATTACGAAATGAATAATAATTAATTCATTAAACTGCAGCAATAAATATACATTTGAGCAAGAATAATTTACACATTAGCAGGAAAAAAATCAATATTTTAATAATAAAAAAATTACTATTTGACCAAAGCTTTTTTAATTTTAGACTGTCTGTCTCACTTTCTTTTTGCACCAAATGCTACAGTTTTGGCCTCTGGTGGAGCTTTGCACTTTTTCAGGGATGATAGACAAGTGCAAATTCCTTTTCTCCACTGCGACATTATTTGATAAACATACACACCGTATTTTGAATTAAACAGACTTGTATGTGCCAAATAAATTAAATCTACGAGCCCCATATGTTTTTGTATATTTGTTAACGGGCAAACCGATCTCACTAATAAAATATAAAGAATGTGGTCAAAAATGAAGGATATTCACGCACAATGGCAATGATACAAAACGAATGTATTCGACGAGTAAATCACTGATTCGATGTTCATTTGTCAAGATCTTCTCCCTTTTTCTCTAGTGTTTTGGGATACCGACTGAACCAGTCAGAGAGAGACCTAGGTATTTGCCACTTTCGACAACACCCGAAAAAAAAGAGACAGCATCTTGACAAATGGACATTGAATCAGTGATTTACTCGTCGAGTACTTTCGTTTTATGTCATTTCCAGCATGGAGAAACATCCTTCATTTTTGATCATCCCCAGAACGAACATCACGACGGCCTGATATAATCGTAAACGGCCTTACGACCCAAGTTGATCGATCTGGGTCTCCTTGTTGTGGAACTCACATATATTTTCGAAGAAAATAGTCCAAGTCGGACATTCCGGCCACCGGATCCAGTAGGATACTCCAGGAAATATGCGGGGAAGTCACCATATCCTGCAAGAATTGATGGGAAATCACCGGAAAAAATCCGAAAATTTCCAACGGGAATACTGCTTCCACAAAATCAACGGAACTACCTGGAACCGGCCGTTTCTAGGCCAGGCTGTTCGACCTGGGAGTGAGTGTAAGTTGAATTGTTAGGTTTTTGTGGCTCCCCTGTACCCCACCCCACCCCTCCCCATTACAGACATAAAACATTAAAAAATGAACACTTAGATGCACTAATTAGAAACTTTTTTGGTACAGGTCGATTGCCTATGTTCACCACTACGCACATCAGTAATAAAAATCTAGTTTCACTAATTAGAAATCATTATAATTAGGATTTAATATCTAATTAATCATCAAAATCTGTCGTTTTTATTATTAGTTCATAGTTACGACAGTCTTATATATTTTTACTATTACAGAAGCTAGCAACTAATTTATGCTACTATTACACTCATTACTTCTACCACCTACAATAAACAGATGAACATTTTAATCTTTATTTTCTCACGCAAGTAGCTTAATCTAGAGCCTAAATCCATTTTAGTGTATTTACAATTCGCAACTTTCCCATACACTGGGAAGCTTTTATCAAATTTTCGTTTATAAAAATGTATCAGTTTCTCATCTGGTAATACCAAAAAATATAAATTGCTCCACATTCTATGTAACATCTTTGATCAACAGTATCAATAGCTATATGCTAAATACTACTTAAACTATTATCATTCACAATATTTCTCAATGAAACCACTAAACACTTCAGCATACTGACATATTATAAATAAAAAGGTTTTCATACGTTCTCTCTAGTAATATTTCCTATTGATAGATCCAATAAACTTCAAATGTTAAAAAGGTTTTATTATCTTATTTTTGAACAAAATATTGATCTCACTACACTGAAAAAAGAAAACCTTTATTTGATCAGTATCTAACTAACCGAAATATGTGAGTTCCACATTTTAGTCCCAGTGGGGCTGCGCTGAAAAGCTTTTTCTTTTATTTTAAAAATCGTGGCAATATATATAGTGAATAAATGAGAGAGAAAAATCCAAAATGATTTGGAAATTAACATGAAACACGAGGGGGAAATCTCGGAAACACATAAAGAGATGAGAGCAGTTGGGAAAAGCCAAGAGATGGAAGAAAATAAAGAAGATTATATGTACATGCTGGAGGTTAATTGAAATCATCCTCTTCATTTCTCATATCTTCTCTTTCTGTTCTCTTCACGTATGTCCACATATGATTTTTTTCCCTTCCTTCACATATCGTATTTGGCCTGTTATCTGTGCGATATAGTAGAACAAAAGAAAGACAAACAATCAGGCCATATCACTCATCCTGTAACATTTACCTTTAGTTTTAATAAATTATTGTTTAGTTGGTTTAATTATTGCTCAATTATTATAGTTATTGCTAAGTCAATTTTATTATCGCTAAACTTGACCATTGCTCCTCCATATTATTTTATTACGTAATTAAATTTTAGTCGTTAAAAATTATTTTCATTCAATTTAAATTCTGAGACGTCATTTTAATAAATAGATGACTCCAAAAGTCAGTCATTTTTCACTTATTTGTTCATAATTCAGGAGCAATACAAAGAAAAAAGTTTTAATATTTTTATAGTAACTAGAAGAGATACTAAAGAGTATTGAGGGGAAAAGTTTCTTCAAACTTATATAATAGAAATTTATTTGTAAAGGCTTTTGTCTTTGAAATGTAAAGGTACATTATCAGCGCAATCTATCCATTCATTATATTTACGATAAATCTTGCTGTTTATCATGTGTATATCAGTTTCAATAAATATCCATATTTTTTCATTCTTTTCTTTTTCCGTATAAATTAAACATATAACTGGTAATCTACTCATATGAAACTCTATCTTACAAAGAAGATTTTCTTATCAATTCAAAGAATAAAACATTAACCTGTATAAACTTGAATGTTAGAAACATTAGGAAATATTTCATCAAATCGTTCAAGCAATAAAAAAAGAGATGGATGTAAATCAATGGAAACATCTTGAATATGTGGCCACGTAAAAATATTTGGATGAAAACTAAAATAAAAATTTTTATAAATTCTTCTAAAAAAAAGGTCTATCTTACACTAAACCATTCATAAATTGAAGTTTATTAACAATGTTAGAAGAAAGATGTTGATATGAATTAAATGGATTAAAGAAACAAGTTACATTTGTCAAATGACGTGAAATAAAAAATTCATCGATTTTAAATGAATTTATTATTTTTTCAATCTGATACGATAATAATAGGCATCGAGAAGCAATATAAAAGCAAAAATCTTTTATATTTGTTATTATATCAGGTAAACAATATTGACGAATAAAATTTGCATCAACAACGTATTCTTTAGCTACTGAATCTGAGAATGAATAGATTTTATTAATTTGAAGATGAAGTTTCAATTTTCTGGTATGATTAAGATTATTAAGAATCCATTTCAAATAGATCAAGTCAAAATCATTTTTAATTAATGTTTTTAAAGTAAAATAATTCAATTTTGGTACCTATATTTAATACAAAAGAAAAACAAATTTTAAAAAATGTTCGCTGAATACACTTGTTTTATTTTAAATTAATTTTCTTAAAGTCATATTTATAAATTCATTCTAATTTAATGAGCTATTTGCTCAGCTTCAGCATGACTTGACTTATTTATTACATAGCGTGATGCTTCTCGTTGAAGCAACCAGCGAATAAAATTTGTCATAATCAGAACAAAAGGTTTTTATTTTTATTTTCAGCTGTCTTCAGACAATGCGCGCAGATCCTTCTTTTTTCTAAAGCTTGTGATGAGCCAGTTTGTACTTCGAATACCTAGTTAATTTTTGTCTTACACAAGATTTCAGCTGCTCGAATGGCATATGAAGCAGTAAAGATTGCACAAAACCTTCGTGAACCTGCGCAATGGTCGCCTCGTTCAGTGTGATATTAGGATATTCATTTAGCAGGTATTCCTCCTCGCCCTCACTATTTTACACTACCGCCCGTCAATAAGCAACACCAGCTTAATGAACAATTGATATTACATAGAAAAAAGATCGGTCAGCACAGAATGAGAAGGTCAATGGATGTGTTTGCCGAAAGACAGATACATACGAAAATGAATCTCCAAAACTATTGTCTAAGAAATCGAATCGAGCTGAATATGTCAACAGCAGAGCTGGGTAAGTGCAGATTTTCTTGAGTATAAGTAAGAGTACGAGTATGTTACTCATACTAATAATCATTAATAAATGAATTCAATTATTGAATAATGAATAAAATACATATAAAGATAAAAATATATATAGGAATTTGTTCTATTATAAATAATTTCAGTAAAAATGAACAATCGATGATAATGCCTTAATTTTACCTTTTCAAACCAGTTTCCATTTGAGTTCATTAATATTTCAATATCTGACTTCGATCGAGGTTCGATGTTCATTGATTCTTTAAAAATAACTGACAATCGTTCAATATTGGGAATTCGTTCAATAAGATGTTCAAGAAAACATGTATATTCAAGACGAATATATAAAGAACGAAGTGTCAAACAACTATGTTGAATTTTATTAGACATTGAACTTGTAGAAGGATGTGAAGACAATATTAGACATTGATGAATATTACTATACAATTCATCATCGGCAATATCAAGTCGAAGTACCGTTAGTCGACAGTCATCAGAAAACAGTTGATTAATGAGCTTTTTAAACATCACCATTAATTTTCCTAAATTACATCAATAAAACAAAAAATAGTAAATAGTAAATATTAGTCCATCATTAATCCAATGATTACTCTAATAAACTTTTCTCAATCTGCAAATCAGTTATATTTATCTATAAAAAGTTTTAGACTTCGTTTCTATTATATGTTATATATATATATATATATATATATATATGTCCTATGTCCTAGGCAAAATTCGTTTGAAACAGACGCTAAACTACGAAATCATGTTCGTTTATCTAAAAACCAGTTTCAATTCACATTAATAACATTTAGCAAATATTTTGATTTTTTAAATTAAGTTAGTAATCATTTATTTTTACTTATTTATACTGGAAAGGTATGTAATGATAGCTTCCTTTATATAAGCATTAGAAGGTGATATTCGAAAGCGTTTTTAAAAACTAGTTATTTATTATACTGGTTTTTGCACGTATTACAATCAGACCGATAACATTTATAACCCTACAACAAGAATCACATAAGTTAAAAATTCTTGTTTCTTGTCTATTAAATTACTAAGAGTTGTAATTAGTAACGCTAAACAACCGATCAAAATTTATTCGGTCTAGTGTATAAGTCAATCAACAAAACTTTTCTGTGGATTTGTCTATTGTGTTCTAAGCATTTTCATTCTTTTTAAAAACTTAATCATAAAAGTATTTCTTTTGCAACAGAACTATTGTTCTTACCAAGTATGAAGAATACTTCTATCAGGAAATATCCATCAGAATAGTCTATCCAATCGAGATAGTGAAAAGTTTCATAGTAGTTAAGCTGAACTTTATTATTATTATTATAACGATTGTAAAGCCAAGATAAGTTATCCAGGACTTTATTTGACTCCTATAAGGTCAGTGAAATGTTG
>CAJNYU010002627.1:1769-92759 GCA_905331475.1 Rotaria socialis | reverse complement strand
TTCGGTGGAACTTCGCCAATTGGCAAAAGTCCACTGTACTTTCGCCAACACATTCGGTGGAACTTCGCCATTGGCGAATGTCTTATTGGCGAAAGTCTTATTGGCGAACATACCGCCACCCTAGAGAACACCTTAAGTTATCGATTGGTCAAAAAAGAAGTTTTCTATCCTTGCTGTATTTCTAAACAAGAGGACTCACAAAAACGATACTCATAAAATTGTTAAGAAAAGTGGTCCCCAGTTTTTTCCGTGTCTGTTTGTACCCACAAAAGACATTCATTTCAACGATGTGCTGCCCGGCAAGTATCAGCGAAAGCTAATGCTGTTGAATCGGGTGCTTTTTAAAGCCTTTCCACGCATCAATTGAAAAAGCGACGATACGAAAACAAATAGCAATTGGAGTTGCCATATAGGGGTAGTGGTGTGAAAAAAAGATATAGAGATCCTCCTCTGGGCGCAACGATTCTTAGTATTTATCTATTTAGATAAATAAAGAGATTGTTGTTCTTGATAAATACAAGTATCGTTTCTATACAATAATGCTTTTTACTTCCTTTGACGTTCGACGATTAAATATCATGCGGAAAATGAACGAAACGAACCTATGATATTATAACTGGTTACCTGAATCGTGTCTCTAACCGTTCAACTGTGGAAACACGGCACATATAATTATATCGTTCATTTTCTGAATGATATAAAATCGTTGAGACATTAATGTCACTTACATTTATTCAAATCACGCGCACAAAGCGAAGCTTTCTTTAACAAAGTCAATATGATGAAAATGTTTTATACTCTTCTTATCAGGGGGTAAATAAAACAGTTAAATGATAGAGAAGAGTATATATAACTACAATGAGGATTGAGGGGGAGGGGGAGTTATGTACTCAATTTCTGGCAGATTCAAAGGCAAATGCGACACGTTTTGACTACAGGTTAACTTAGTTATCATCGGGTATCTTTAGAATCTGCTATTACAAAGAAAATAAAACATATTTTATCCAAAAGAGATACTTGTTTTTAATGAAACATACAGCTATTTTTATTTCTTAATAAATATTTAATCTGCCATAGCTATATGGCAATTATTCTGATTCTTGAGTGTGAATCAAGTATACTATGATCTAATGTCAGAAATCTGTAGGTTTTGCTATCTGGGCAAGATGAAAATTATTTTATTTTGTTTTGTTTTCTCAGTTATCTTCGTAGGCTAGCTGAATTTGAAAGATTTATTGGTATCAGAAAAATTTTACAATAGGAAAGAATAAAATTTCCAAATTTTCTCATGCACAAGTTACGATTATTTCGTGTTCCGCCTATGAACTTCTTTATAACGATCTTTATTTTGCCAAAGGAGTCGCACCGTATTTTGTGTATAATCGATTTATGTTGTGCGAACCAGCTTTCATAGGTTTAATGGGTGATCATGCGATATTGGCCATTCGTGTATTGCTGGTTATTCCATAATTCTAATTTCACCAAAGAGTCTGTGGTTGTTGATGGTCTGTTCTGATCAGAGACGTGCACAGGGCAGGGCGGTCCTGCTGTCCTGGTGTCCTGTCCTGCCCTGTCCTGGAGGACAGGATGAGATTTCGATTTTTGTCTTGCCCTGACGCCCGCCAGGACCAAAGTAGCCAGCAGGACAGGTTAGGACAGGACGAAAAATCTTTTCCTGTGCAGGTCTCTGGTTCTGATCGATTTGATTAGCAATTTGAGATGTTCTTGCATGTTTGCCCAGTGTTACTTTTGCTAACATTTGATTTCTCAATTGAAGATATTCGTGTTCATCGTGAATGATGTGCGCAAAAGACGTTGTATGTGTGTGCGTGGGCAACGAGGATGGCCATTTGTCCATAATCGCACTGGTACACTCACACCCACGCCCTGCTTTATTTGGCCAATAGGATTTCAATCGCATGGACTTTTAAATAGCCAACATAATTACTCATGTTATCAAATATATTCACTATTGCCATTATATTTATACACGAAGAAATTTTCATTTCGAATATACCCAATGTTTATTATACACACATTTATTAGCGGTATTTTCAGTTATTTTTATTTCCATTGTATGCATTATTGAATATTTTGACAATAATTTAAAAAATTGTTCAATATCAAATGACGGAAATTATTCTGGGAATTTAAGAATCATTCTTTGTCATATGAAATTTATCGAGAAAAAAATTTCAACCAACTTCTATTCTTATCGAATAAATTTGTATAATTCACATATGTTCATTTGTTGCTTAATGGTTTTATTATTTTTTCTTCTCAATAAACGATTTACAAGTCATACCTTTGTTGAACCGTGTTTTTATAGGTATAAAAATAAAAACAATAATTTCAACCCTTCGATCTAAATTTTTAATCGTTTTGTTTTCATCGAACTGCCTGTTAATAACACAATCAAAACGTGAGATTGTTGGCAATACTATTTAAAAAAATGTGCAAATGTCTTTTTAAGATGATCGCATGCCGTAGATATACAGCAGATAAGATTGGCCGATTATAGAAAAATAAATCAATCGAAAAATTTTCAGTCAACCAAATAAATATTCAGGAAAAAAACAGTTTAGTAAATACAAAGTAAATATTTTCTGGAAGTCTCAAGCGACATCTCACTACTAAAATGATATGAAACAATTTCTTTTTTGATTGAACATCTATTAGGAAACAATATTGAGATATGCACATAATAATATGCTTATTTACGTTATCGAGAATATACGAACTTAATTTATATATTAAATACTTCACATCTTGCTGAAGATAGTTCATTGGTGAATTCTATTGATTTTTCTAATCATACTCACAGTCTAAATTACATAGTTTTTGACGTTTTACTTGCTGAAAATGTATTTCACTGTGAGATTGGTAAATATTTAATCAACCGACATTTAAGCTTGGCAATGGCATCTATCGAGAATTGTTTAGCCAGATGTTGATACATAACATATATAAATTCCTATAATATCCGTGTTGCGACAGTTTGTGCAATGACACACCACGTGCGGAGTGTGTAGAATCATAAAGAAAAATAGCAAAATCTGAAGTCTACTACCTATTTTTTGTTTTTCTTTTGCTAAAATAATAAGTAACCGCATTAGTCATCAGGAATAAAATGCTCGCATTTATAAATGATGAATATATAGTCAGACTACAGTAGACATTTTAGTCTTCTATTCGACTTGAAAACAAGATAAAAACTTGCTAAATTTTTAGATACAAAAAATGAGTGTATCTGCCACATTTTTATCGCCATTCAATGGTAAAACAATTGTACTCGAGCTCGGTCGTGAAATAGGATTCAAGGCTAAGCAAGAGTTGATCAACTATTTACGAGAACAGCAAGCACGTATTTCATACATACTTACTGCTAGTGTATGTTGCTCTTCTATACTATATATATATGCTGTTTTACTAGAACTTATTCTAGACTGACTACATATTTGTTACGAATAATTTCGATAGCTACAAAGTCCGTCGTGCAAAACAACTTGGCTTACCATTGGTCAATGTTGAATATGTATATGAATGTCGACGTTTACAGTCGGGTCAAACGCCAATTGACATTAGCAAATTTATTGTCAAATCAGTTGAAGATCAGGAGAATTTTACAAAAACAGGCACTATTCCCATTGCAGGTATCATATCGTTGTTCTTGTGTTTTGATTGATGTCTTACATAGCTACTTGTTAGGATCCCAGGCAACTAGCATTAAAGCTAATCGTTTTGATTTGAATAAAGTAAAACTATGGAATGCAGACGATGCTGATTTGCCTCGTTTTGATGAATTGACACATTGCGAAATAGCCAAATGGGCCATTTTTAAAGTAGGATTAATATTCTTTCATCACTTTAGTTCGCTTCTATTGTAATTGTTTTTCATAGGAAACTAATGACAATTCAGATGTATTTTTTGTTCTTGAACTTCAAGTTATTCCTGAACAATATTTTGATCGAGCAATGACAGATTATCGACTACGGTTTCGATACGAAAAGCAGACTATTGTTAGTCAAGGACAAAAGCAAGATAATAAAGTATTGATACAATATGCATTCGGTGATGAACCCAACGAACAACAACAATTATTTGCATCATACTATTATCGAATAGCTAAAATGCCACGTGTAACACGAATTCGTGAAATGTTACCAGATAAGTTAGGATCAAAACTATTACTACGCGTAAGTCAATGATATTAATTAAGAAGTTTTATTTTCAATACTAAATAAAATATCTTTAGTCTTTATTTGCTAATCGCATTGATACACAAATACTCGATGATAACGTATGCCAATTGATTGAATCGGTTTGGTTAGAATCGATCGGTGATTTGAATAAAATATTGAGCATATTACCTGAATCGATTACTCTCAAAACTGTACGCATATATTCATTTTCTTTTATGTATTCCAATTAAGTTTTATTTCAAACTACCGAACAGATCATTGAAGCTGAGGCTGCACTACTTGAACTCAAATCAACGAATGATCCTGCTGCTGCGCTTCGTTTCTATACACTTATTCCGCATCGTGCGGAGTATAAGGTTGATCTCGTAAAAAATCGTCGAGCGTTAACTGAAAAAATTGACTTATGTCAGGTATGTCGATTTATTTTAATAATTTCATTGGACGTTTTGCTCGTTTAGTTACTCCGAGATATGCTCACAGTCAATGAACTAACCAATTGGAATATTAAAGCTCCAATCGAAGCAAAATATCGAGCATTGAACTGTCATATTGAAATGGTCGATAGTTCAACACCTGAATTTATGAATGTTGCCGAACATATTCAATCGTCAACAGATAAGTGAGTTGAATTGAATTTTGATTTCACATGTATCGGCTTCTCGGTTCGTTAGTGGTGAAAAAATCGTTATTCATCAAATATTCAGCGTAGCCAAGCAAACAGATGCACTCAACTTTCGAACGTCATTATCTAATCAACAGCAACTATTTCATGGATCAAAATATGCCAATTTTCTTGGAATTCTTTCACGGTAAACTATTCATCTTTCTCTCGAGACAATATTTATTGTGTGAATGTATACATTCAGTGGTTTGGCCATGCCAAAAATGGTAGTAGAAGAATTAGGTGTTGTCCGTACTGATATTGGTTGTCTTGGTTATGGAGTTTACTTTTCTGACTCTGTTTCTACGTCGCTAAAATATACGACAGCTAGCACAACGCGACCAGGTCGACGACTATTATGTGTTTGTCAAGTCGCCCTAGGTGAATCAGCGAATTATTATTCATTTTCACCGACAATCACCAAACCTCCTGATGGTTTTCATAGCACGCATGGTGTCAAACGAACGGAAGAAAATCGTTCCATGTTTAGCGTAAGTAGCTTGCTTGTATTGTTTCTGATAATATTACACTCGCGAATGCTTGTGGAAAGCATTTTTATCGTGTGTATCATTGCCAGAGTTTCAACACATATTCGATAAAAATATGAAGAGAATAGTTGTGAACAGGTAGCCATGAATGGCGTGGCAATACAATAAGAAAAACGAGAGATCAATATTTGACATTGTGTTCTATATCTTTGTATTCATTGTTTTCAATAAAACTAGATACGAAATTGTTGGAGCAGCGTCACTTATACCGACATGCTAAATGTTGCAATAATAAATATGATTTCTATTGGAATAGGACAATGAATATGCAATTTATCAACTCGATCAACAACGTTTACTCTACATTGTGGAAGTTTCATGGATACCAAATGATAGTATCAATATTGCACTAGAACGTTTACCCGTTGTCCATCATGAGCAACATGCATTAAAACTCAGTGAACATGGTAATAATGATTCTTTATCTTCCAATAAAATTCAGCTAGGTTATCTGCTACGTTCTAGTCGAAGTTCCCTTGACAATTGATGATGAAATTATTGAAGTAGCCGAACAAGACTATGGTTTAGTATGTCCATCATCGGGAAAACTTGTACCACTGAAATCATTTCATATTCGAGCTCAAATCGTTGATGCTACAGTTGAAGTAATTATAGCTGTTGTTTTGATCGACTAATACATCCTGTTTTGTTTTCATCGATAAGGTTGTTCTCTATCAAGTCTATCATAATACGAGTTCGACACCTATCGAAGCTAAATATGTGTTTCCACTTGATGAAAATTCAACTGTATGTGGTTTTGAAGCACATATCAATAATAAAATTATTAAAGGTGTAGTCAAAGAGAAAGAACAAGCCAAACAAGAATACCGAGAAGCAATCGAAAAAGGCCACGGTGCCTATTTGATGCATCAGGAGCAGGCTCAAGTATTCAGCGTAGCTGTTGGTAACTTACCAGCCAACAATGAAGTCATTATCAAAATAACCTATGTTGCCGAATTAGAAATCGAAAATGGCGATATTATCTTTCGACTTCCAGCAAAAATGGCTTCATGGCAATCGAAACAAGCCATTGAAGCAAAAGATCAATCGACTGTACGATCTATTGATATTGTCGACGAAAAAGTCGAATTCAGTTTCAAAACATCTATTCTTATGCCCTATGAAATAACCAAATTGTTTTCGCCGACACATCGTCTTCGTCGAAAGCTGACCGACTGTATGGCCATGGTCGAACTTGTCGATAATGTTTTACTCGATCGAGATTTTGTTCTTTCGGTAACACTTAAAAGTGCTAATTTGCCTCGAATATCAAATGAAACATGGGCATTAGATGATAACAATGGAACAACAACATCGAAGAATCGCGATTCTGAAGCATGTTTACTTACTTTCTATCCAAGATTCGAAACATTATCGATGTCGAACGAAACAGTTGAAATCGTTTTCATTGTCGATGTATCGAACTCAATGGATGGTAGCCATGTTCAACAAGCTAAACAGCTAGCTCATTTATTTCTTACTAATTTGAAAGTTGATAATAAAAATACATATTTCAATGTAGTTACTTTTGGGTCAGGTAATACGATGATAGTCTACCATATTATTTTACCTACTATTGAAAATTGAACTATTTAGATAATGATGAATGTTTTCCAATTTCAACACCAACCACAAAAGAGAACCTAGACAAAGCCAAACATTTTGTTCTGGTTGGTATTTTTTGTGTTTTAGATGACTTTTATTTTCTAATGAAATTCTTATATTCTAGCATTCACTTATTCATCGTGGTAATACAGATTTATTAGCTGTTCTTCATCGTTACTCATTACTACCATCTTTATCGTCGTCGAAATCGGGTCGCCAATTTATTCTTTTATCTGATGGACATATCCATGATGTTAATTCGATTATTGCTCTACTTGAACATCGACCAACTATGCGTTGTGATCGTTTATTTGCATGTTCAATTGGGAATGTTGCTAACAAGCATGGCTTGAAACAGTTAACTCGTGGGATACGAGGAGGTGGTCTAGTAACAATATTCGATTCGAACTATCGATCGAAGTGGAAAACAAAAGTATTGGAGATCCTCGAACATACCCGACAACCATGTGTTACAAGTATATCGATTGATTGGCATGGTGGTTTGGACGAAGGACAAAAATTCAATATGCAAGCGCCAAAAATGATCCGATCTTTGTTCGATGGAATGCGACTCAGCGTCTATCGATTTATACACAATTGTCACAAAGCAACATTAACGGCGACTATCGATGGGCAAGAATTTGTTACTACTGTATTCAGTAGTCCAATGACAACAACTAGAGGACGTATTCTACATTGTCTAACTGCACGAGCGATAATTGACGATTATGAAAACGGAGTATTACATAAAGACGAAAGCGAAAACGAATTGATTAAAATTCAATGTAAACAAGATCTCATAGATTTGAGTATTAATTATTCTGTTGTCAGTCCATACACCAGTTTTGTTGCCATTGAAGAACGTGATGCCAAAACAGATCAGTCAACTCTTCAACCAGGTTTGTAGAAAACTCATATTCTATGATAACTAGATTTTTTTGTTCAATGTTAGGCGTTCGTCTCATCGATGTTATGCTTGATCGAGATGTCGATATATTACCATACATAGAATGGGATGGTGATAAATCAAGTTTGGCTTTGATTAAACAGAAACTAATCGATGGTCGTGTTTCACTCGAAAGTGCATCGATTCTTAGCAAAAAAGAGTCGGTTGTTGATATTGAAAAACTTTGTGAGAAAATCTCCTATCGAGCAGGTGGTGATGCTAAATTCGACATGATGATGTCTATTATACGTACATATCGTCATTCATTAAATGAACATGATAAAGCAAATGAACTTGAAGATAAAATGCGAAACGGTATGTTGATTAATTTAGAATAGATATTGAAAATTTTGTTATTTCAAAAAATTATAAAATAGATATAAAGAATGAGATGCTCAGCGCGACAACTGAAGAACGACAAGCATTAGAACAACGATGTGCAGCAAACAATTTAAGGATCACAATGAACGTAGAGTATGTAACAAAACAGAAAGATTGTATTCGAAAACAAAATTTGTCTTTCTTTCTCTAGAATTGAAGAACTCCCCGAAGGTGATGGTAAGAAAAGTTTTTAATTTACAATCGAGAGAAAAAGACAGAAGAGTTTGATTTTTATAGTCTAAGTACGTCATATAGCATCTAAGTGATTCTATTTTCATATATAGTACGTATGCTCTTTACGGTACCAACTCTGCTCTAAAACTATTACCGAAAAAACTGAGTGATAACAATAAATCTAAGAACTCGATCGTATTCGTGAAGGAAAAAAATAACAATAAAATAATGCTTAGACATTCTGAATGTCATAGATAATTTTAAAAACGATTCATTACACTAGTTAGTTGTCGCTCACTCGATCAATCGGTTGTTCTTTGACAATGCTGTTAAATGGATAGAAAGAGTTTAGAGTAGTATAACAATCTGGAAAACATGCGAGAGATAGTAATACTATATTAATATTCAATTTTGCTCTAATCAGAATGTACGACCTCTAGATGAACAATGGATATTAGTAAAGTTTATGTTTGATATTGAGATTAAATGAAATCGAAATGGTAAACATTCATAGTAATGAAGATCGTTACTCATTTTGTATGAATTTTGTTAAATGTCGCAATGTAGAGTGTGAAAAAAAACAATTTTTTTCTTCCAAGTAATATTTTTTATCTTGTTTTACTAGATCTTAATCTATTGGAACATACTCAATCACTAGCTGGATTAAAACAGCTGGCAAAAAACATGTCCGATTCGGTAATTTAAAAAAATCATTTCTGATTTTCGGACTCCTACAAAAATGAATATTTCTTGTTCAGATAGCCGAACAAAGCCAATGCATAGATCGTATCGAACTTTCATCATCACAAAAGGAGAAAAAGCTACGTCGTGATATAGGTAATTAATACATTATACACATATTAGACTTTTATGTTGAAAGATAGTGTGTTGAAGGGTGAGAGTGACATGAAAATCATTTTCTACATCCTTATTGATTTCAGCTGAAACTTAAGTAGATTTAATAAATATGTCGGTAGGAAACATCTCAGTTCTTGTTTTGATTGATTCAAATAATAAAATAATAAAAATTGTAACAGGACACTTACAAATAGACCTTCTCATTTTTACCCAAATCCAAAGTAAAACGAGAATTTTTTAAACGAAAGATTGAGCAACAAATTATTCGATGAACAGCAAGCTGAGTTATAACTATCCAGCAATTGTATTTCTCATCGAAATAGTCTGCCTTTACTTTTAGGAATGCTTATATCTTGCAGACAAGGATTGTCAACTGCGTCAACATCAGAAGAATCAGAGGATGCAGATGATGAAATGTGCTGGGACTTATTTGATGATGGCGGGGCTTCTTCATCAGGCAAGTGGTGCATTTTTCGTGAAAGATTTTCTATAGCAGTGTGAGCGAATGAATTTGAATCCTGTCAAACGTTAATATGAGATTAAAATTCGTAAGATGAAACATGATGGATCTTCTCTTCTACCATATTAGAAGTTCCATCGTGTTTCACAATTTCACCGTACCCATATTATGATAGCAACTTTATTTATTTTTCTTGACCCAAGCAGCTTTCGACAAATGTATACATCAATACCTGTGGAGAGCAGATCTTCGTGTAGATTTCACCTTTTTCATTTTGACGTAGAAAATTCTGCCGAATCTTCACATAAAAGACAAATAAGGAAAATGAATTTTTCTAGCATTATTTATATAAAAAAAAAAACAGGAACTACTACATTTTCAACTATTAGTATTCTTCACGCTGTTTTTTTTTGTATTGGGTCACTATCAAACAGTTTCCATGTTAAAATTTTGAACCAAATCGTCCAGTTCTATAAAGCTATGTTTGCTCGTGAAATAAAAACAGTTCAACAACCATAAAGAAAATAAACTGTTTTTACAGTCCTTGCTTTTTTTAAAAATCACATCAGTTATTTGTAGCTACTTTTGTTTGAAACTTTCTGTATTCAATTTTAGCAGAGAAGCATGAGTTGGTACCAAATTCTGTCGCATTATCACCAAAATCGGCTGAATTAGATGATGAAGACGAGGGGGATCTGCACTGCCGCCTGCTCTGCAACGTCTCTTTTCCTGTATCTGGTGAGTTATGCAAATTTTGAGAAATATCGTGTCAAAATAGGGTTGACGTATATACGGTAGAACTTTAAACACGCGTGAAACCCACGGTTTTTGTCAGATTTACTACAGATCGTATATCAATTGATATATATATATTTTAATTCATTGTCAAATATTAAAAATCGATGCTTGAATCGAAATATATTTATTTCATTCAGAAATTGATGAGTACAATACTAAATATTTCCTTCAGACAGAAGAGACTTTTGAATGTCGCAGGAGAGAGTAAAATATTCTGATACTGAGTTTTACAAAACGTTATACATGATTTATTTCTATTGTTCGTTAAAATTTTCTGTTTTTAATTTTAGCATCCAAACCTATGGTTTCAAAAACGAGCTCATCGAAACGTCGGTTAATGCCAATTGAGTCAGACGATGAAGGCGATGATATGGGATTCGGTTTGTTCGACGATGGCACATCCTATTCTAGATGTGGTAAGTTATTCAACATCTGTGCAACATGATCTAACAGCAGGCTTAGAACATGTAGAGTAGAAATTTAGACACATTTGTATTCCATGAACTTTATCAGCTATATTGTGCATTGTATATGAATAACTCTAAGTTATAATATATTAATTACATCCTTGTTGCATTTCTGGAGTACTAAAAAAAACCAAAATAGAATGAATAAAATACTGCTTGAGTATAAGAATGATGTCCAAAAACAAGTCAATTTACAGTGTAATAACTACGCAACTTGAATACCAATTAAAGAACCAAAATATACTACTGATTTTATCTAGGAAAATATAACTATGTAGTACTAAATATTTTCTTTTATGTTTCATTTAGAAATACAAGGCTTTGAATATAATAGTAGAGAAAAATAATTTTTTTGATAATGTTTGCTTTTCAAAAAGCACTTAGATTATGTACTTCTACTCGCGGTTGAATGTATTGTATTTTTTTTAGTGAATATTCCTTCAGTTGAAGCGCCATCAGGATCGCCACAGTTACAGTCGAAAGAATCAGACGTTGATCCATACTCCGATATCGATTTCAGCTGTTTAGATACTATGGATGAGTCTTCCTATATCGATTTTAGTAAGTAATACAATTTTTATAATCATCAAAGGACACCATAATAATACTTTCGTGAAATAGCGTTTGCTTCCATTCTTTTTTAATGAGGTCACTTAGCACAAACGATGAGAAGTAAAAATTTTGATGATATTATCATTAATTTAATATGTTTGTCACTGTTATTTTAGGGACTACTAGACTTTTTTTTTCGGAGTCAATAAAGTCGCTCAAACCAACTGATTTATCTATTTGTAGTGAATTACAAATGTTAAATGTACCATAAAGAATTATAGTTCGGTAGACTTAGTCCACATCCTCAACTAGGCACTAGTCATCAAAACATTCAAAAAGTGAATATATTTATCTGATTGACAAAAATGAAAAGGAAATCACAATAGACAGATATATGGCATAACCGTTTTCCTATCGATAGCTTTGGAACATTAGTAGCCATTCAGATAATTATTAGATAGTCTTTGAAAGTAAAGTTCCCTTTAATGAGTAAATTACAAAATCTCTATACGCATTGATTCCCAGAAGAATACATAAGTACTCGTCAACTTTTTGATTATTGCAAGAATATGCCAGTTTATTCATTCAATGGCGATATATATATATATATATATATATATATGGATTATTATTATATCGAACCCAGCACTATACTATTTGTCTCAATCTGTACTTGGCAGTGCAAAGCAACTATATTTCACAAAGAAAGACGAAGCTTGCGTCATTGAATACTACCACTTTTCTATCAGTAATGAATAGACTATTTCATATTTCGATAAGTAGCAATATCATGAAGTTCATGTTTGATTGTATTTTTAGCAAAGAACCTAGAAATGATAAAATCATCGAAGAAATCCAGTGATTTGAAACTAGAGTCATCAGTGAAACATAAAAAGGGTGATTCAATGAGTGGCAAGGCGACTATAGGCGCTGCCGGTAGCGGCGGTGGTAGTGGCGGCGGCGATTTTGGATCTGTTCGATTCATGGACACGCGGATGTCTTCTCCAACGAGTCATCTTATGCCTACCACAAAGATCAATGAAAGTAATGTACAGATACCTATTTATGAAATCTATTTTATTTTATTTTAATTACTTTCGAAATCAGGATCCCAGCCAAAGTTAAAGGAAATGCCTAAAAAAGAAGCGAAACAAGAGAAGAAAATACGAAGTATGAGTGAAATTGTTCTTAGTTTCAAGCTTATTTCTTTATACTCTTTACAATGTCAGTTCCTGCGCCACCCATAATACCTCCACGACTACGTGAAGTTACTGCTTGCGGTATGATGGAAAAAGGAAGAAAGGAAAAATATCGAAAGGGAAAAATGTCGAAAATAAAAATATCGAAAACAAAATTAATACAAATGTAGATGGATAAAAATGCTGAAAACGAGAGTATTTTGAAGTACAAGGCCCCCTCAAACTCAATTCAATCTTGCATGGTCATTTTCACCTCATATTTTTGTTTTCGACATTTTTATTTTCGATATTTTTCCCTTTCGACATTTTTCCTTTCTTCCTTTTTCCATCCATTCCTGCTTGCATGCCACTGTCTAGTTTCTCTCTAGCTTCAAAATCATTGGAACGATGTCAAAGCTCATCAAAATCTACTGCTTCAGCAGCGCATTATTTTGGCGGTAGCCGTAAAACAACTACAGGTGATATTTTAAGTTAGGCCTATAACATTGTGTCTTCATTTCTAACGGGAAGTAGATGCCTTAGATGTATGCAGATCTTTTGTTAAACACTACGAAAGAGTTTTTGCTTTATATATAGTTTGCATTAGCTTAGGGAAGCAAAATAATATATATATATGAGTTTCAAATGGTAGACATGAAGGAGCTACGCTACCAAATCGTTCTTAATTTATCCGAATACATTTTACTAGAACCCATTATTTCTATGCGAGATATAAAAGCATTCACCTTGATTCTTATTAATAGTTCCGCTACGTNGCAAACTATCCACCGCCAATGCCAATGTCAATGTCACCACTACCTCCACCACCACCACTACCTCCACCACCACCACCGCCACCAATGTCAATATCAATGAGAATGCCACCACCACCACTACAAATACCAATGTCAATGATAATGTCACCACCAGCGGCACCACCAATGCCAATGTCAATGTCAATGTCACCACCGCAGCGGCAGCAGCAACAACAACAACAACAATTAACCATAGGGAGATCTTCATCGAGAGATAGAGGTGGAATGTCAAACTTTTTCTCTTTTCGGAAATCCTCAATGGATACATCAAAGCCCTATTCTGATATGGCAGTCCCTGGTACTAGTGAACAACCTCAGAGTATGTTTATGTATGCTAGTGCATCAAATCTAATGAACGAAGCAGAAGATCAAATAATAAACAACACCAATAATAACAACGCAACTTTTCCGAATATGGCACCACAAATGAATTATCAATCAGCAGTTGGTGAGTCGCAAATAGAATAATACTAATTTCTGTACTCGGCATTGCCATTTTCTATCATCGATAGACTTACAATATCTAGAGGTGGGAAAAGCCGCTACTTCTACTACTTCTCTTTCGCAATCAGTATCATTTCCTCAATTCATGTTACTCCTGAAGTTTCACTGTAGCCATAATATATTTGAATCGGTTGCGTCCATTAGAATTCTATGGTACATTTCGCAGTATACAGTTAGCTTTCCTTACGATTGTTCTTATTGATTGTCTTATTGAAATACAAAGCATAGCTCGGAATACAAAATGTAAATAATGTTGTATTTCATAAATTCAAGCTATGCGTATAATGAATATGCGGTGGATAGTTTGCAGTAATTTACTATTAGACCTGTTGTTTCTAAATAGATGTTCAATACCGTTGTAAATATTGTAGTTTCCTAAGACAAATTCAAAAAATTATAGTAAAAGAAAATTCTATATCTATTTTTCATAATAGTAGACTGTAGTTTGTGTAATTTACTTCGATCAATAACAAAGCCAGGTAGATAATATTTTCTAAAGAAACATTGTCTCCAAGTGATATACAATCATCTTAGCTTTATCTTCATTCAGTAGGGATATGATAGTAATATGATGACGCAAATCTAAAAGATCATCATACTTCATTACTTTATCTATGATAGTAATATAATTTATCATAGTTCAGCATATTATTCATGTGGATCGATTGATAGTTGCATAAATTTATATATTCTAGGTATCTCACCAATATCGTCATCTGGCCTAGATTATTTTAAAACACCTTTTTCTTCTTCGTTTTCATCATCGTCATCACAGCAACCATCCGTAGCACCTCGTGCTGGTGGTAGTAGTGGGGGTAGCTGCTACATGCAGACAGCTCAGGTACCACAACCGAAAGTCCGCACGTGTACCTTATCTGATACCTCATGCAAAAGAATGAATAAGCCAATGCACCACTTGTTCAAATTGGCGGAAGTACGTAAATGAGTATGCAATATTTTTGCAACATTTTCACTCGCTTCTAGAGGCGCTTCGATGATAGCGATATGCAAAACATCGAATTAGAAAGTACAGTCTCACATTCGCTGTTATGTATAAAGAAAGCAAAACGAAAAATGTAAGTACTGTACGATTTCACAGATATGTGCAACGGTTAAATGTTAACCGTTATTCGTTATTCGTGAAATTATTTTAAATGATAATAAAAATAAAAACTGATCTCTCATAGGACACCCAAAGATAATGTGCCATCACAGGGATCCATCCACAACCTATTACTCCTCGATGTATGCGCACTGGGCTTGGGTGTAGAAGATACTCACGGTCACATGCACACACTTATTCGTCGTAATACAACGATTCCAACGCGAACTCAATTTTATTCAATATTCACCAATGCTTATGCCTATCAAACGACAGCTTCTATTCGCATATTTGAAGGCGAACATAATCTGACGAAATACAATGTATGTCGTGAGCTAAATGGATAAACTTCATTCTATAGTCTTTTTTTTCTATTTTAGCTACTATTGGGAGAATTGTGTCTTAGCGGTCTAACACGTAACTTTGCTGCTCAGACGCTCGAAATAGCTATTCGAATGGAGATCGATGCGAATGGTATAATTCGTGTTGACGCCGAGGAAGCACGTTCAGGTGCCAAAGCATCCATTACTATCAACCCTGGTGATCGCGCAAGTACGATATTTACTCGATTTGGTTACATTTGACCTTTAAATATATTTTAAACTTTTCTAGGATCATCAGTAGATGACATTGAACGACATATTACTTATGTCCAAAGTGATACAGACTTCCAAGCTAAATCTGGTCAGTGTTTCAAGAACAAATGATATTTAATTCTTTCTATTTTCTAGTTTATGATCGCAAGCCTGAGGATCCATTGTACACGGTGCGTAGTATATCATTTTGTTGTAATTCAATTGTTCTGTTGTTGTTAATTTTGTTAGCTTGACGGCCAAACCGAAACTGTAATACATAATTTTTCGGGTGAACTTGCTACTACGTTAGGTTCGTCAATGTCTTGTTAGTATTCTCCAAAGAAACTGATAATTCGTGAATTTAGGTAAAACAATTGATGACACGCTTCTTGGTAAGCTCAAAGATGTTCAATCTACAAAGACTATGATTGAAGAAGTTATGCAACTTCAATTCGAGGTAGTATCGATTATCATTTACGGCATTTATTTATTGTTTTCTGTTGAATTCAAATATAGGATGGTTCCTTTATATTGAATAAAGAGTTAGCTGATGTATTTCATATAGATTTTGAAATTTTTAATGGCCTTGAACATTATTTGCGCGAACAAGGTTTTAATTCACTCGGTAATATTCGATGATTTTCATACTGATGTATAGAAAAACGAATTTTATTTTATTAGCTTTGAATGTACGCAACGAACTTCTTCGTTTGATTGGTACGGGTGTCATTCTTCTATGGCTCGTTCTTAAAACACAATCATTACAACAGAATATGTTTGAAATGTTAACTAGTATTGAACAAATCGAAGTGAGTCAATTTCGTTTTTTGATATCGTCATTCTTCATTCAAATTTCTCTTCTATCATTAAGATCAATCTTTACAACTATTTACCGGCTAGCATGCATGGAAAAATAAAACAGGCGATCGAATTCTATCAGCAAACGGGCCAACGTAATGGTATTTATTGCAGACAATTAGAATTGAAAGATTCATCATGGCATCCGTTTATTCAACATTTACTCGTCGGTATTGATCGTACCAATCCCTGAGAGAACTGATTCTGAACGACTTCAATTATTTCCGAATGACTTTCATCTAAAACTTATTTTATTTTAATCATGAAATGCTTGAATATTTTGTATTCTTCGATAAAAAGAATCGAATTCTAAATGGTGGTTAATGAAACAAACACGCACTCACGCTTACTAATTATGACGAACTTGTTTTTAAAGAAAAATTGAACCTAGGAGTGTGGATATACCTACGTATAGCTCAGTTTGTTTCCAGAAATGTACACGCGCTATGTTTAATGTGTGACAGCTACATGTTTGTATAGTCGATAGGATGATGATTTTTTACAGTGTAGTAACCGGTAGAGTAAGTTACCCTAATAACAACACTAACAAAATTCAAGCAAATTGATCTTTTTCAAGAAAAAAAACGTTTTTTTCACATTTCCTATAAGAGATACAGGAGAGATGTCTGTAGCAGTTTTGTAGAATGTGTCGAACTCTCTTATTGACCAAAGGTTCATGAAAACTCGATGTTAGTTTGGGTGGAATAAATTTTCTCAAACAAGAAGGCCTAAAATCGAAAAAGAAATTTTGTCCCTAATAACAACACAACTGGCTTTTTACTTTTATCTTGATGTCAAGCTATTTTTTGACCCTAATAACAACACTCAACTAGTTGAGTTTGTTGGCACTAGGACAATTCGTCTCGAGACAATTCGTCGCGGACAATTTGTCACGGACAATTCGTCGCATGGACAGTTCGTCGCATATATAGTAAACATAATTTAATCTAGAGAGAGAGCAAAGAGAGAAAAGAATAACTGTGATAAAATATAGCATTTTATTTTTATTGGAAGATAAATGAAAATGTTTTTAATGATTTTTTTTAATTTCCCATCAAGCTATTAGCTTTTCCACGAGATTGATAATATCCTTCAAAATATAGTGGGTTTACTCATTAAGTTCAACGCATTCGACTTGATTTAATTATGTCGAGCGATATTTCATATTCTCTTTCATTAATTAACATTGCGACGAATTGTCCAATCACCGAGTTTGTTATCATTCCTATACAACGATTATAAATAGATATGCTATTTGTGAATAAATTCTCTGATATTATTTTCGTAATGATGCGCCGTTATTATACTCAAAAACTAGCTAAGTGTTGTTATTAGGGTCAGGGTTGCCACCTGATGAAGTCTAAAAAGCGGAAAACTGATCTTAAAAAGCTGAAGCTTATATTGTTGCAGATTTGTAATGCTTCTGAGAATATTAGGCATTGTTTCATGTTTATTGGATTTCTTTTTATTTCATCAAAGTTTCAAACATAAAAGAATCACGACTCACGGTATTTGTAAACAATAAGAATTGACTCAATAATATCAAATATTATTCCGTACGTATGTTTGATATGCAACAGGTTTTATTCGAAAAAGCGGAAGAGATGCAACCCTGGTAATGATCCACGATGAGTTGATGAAAGTGAATCTTTCAAAGTTCCACATATTCTAAAATCACATAATTTAAATATTGATTGGCGTGGCGTCCAACTAAAATATTTTGTGTTTTTATATCTCGATGAATTAAATTTTTTTTAATTAAAGATAATCAAGTGCTAAAATAATCTAAACGAATTCGTTGTCAATAAAATAAAAACAGAACAAACATGTTTTGCTAATCTTTGTATAAATAAATCTAACACCATATTAGTTGGTTTAAAACATGANATAAGTAACATGATTGAACATACAAAACATAATTTTCAAATAAGTTTTTTTCTAAACTATTTCTCGACTATTGATTATTCGAGAGAATGCTGATCTCGATCAATATATGGAAATATTTCACATGACGTATTTGATTTTATAGATGCTAGGAATATCATTGAGAAATGTTGTTTTTATGAAAACGACAAAGTATGTTACCTTGCTTGTTTTCCTAACTTATATGAATCGTGATGAATTTCTGTATTTTATGTTTGTTCTCTTATTTTTCTTTATTTGATAACTTTGTTTTACTACATAATAAATGAAATATTTGTTTCTGCACTATATTTAAGAAAAACATATCTAAGATCCGCTCACTTTTAATACGTTTTATTTCTGTAAGCAGCATATATCGTTCTATCAATAATTTAACAAACTACCATGAAAGTATCACTTTCTCACAAAAAGAAAACATGAAAATCTTTTTAGTTACGTTAAACTTGGAGCAGGTGAAATCATCATTGAAAACTTGAATTCATGGCGTAGACTTCTTTTTTTTATTGTTCCTTCGAATAATCCAATACTCTTAATTACCGAGAGAAATGACTTAGACACTTCGCTCTATGATACAAAATTAGTCTGAATATCATCAGAAAAAAGTATGGTAAACATATACCAAGACTTGAAGGAAATTAACACTATCATTTGCGAATTTTTCTACAGGTTTTTATATTTATCTTCTTCAATGACCACAACGATTATCGCGACTCTTCCAATCATGAAAAATTGCAGTCTCTAATGCCGCGGTAAACTTGCACATAAGCGCGTTCTTAATAACCGTATATCTTGTAAAAAGTAACGCTGCGGTTTCATTCAATTGAAGCGAGCTTTTTTAAAATTGCGGCGTTAAGTAATCTCTGAGACCGCAGCTTTTCGCTAATGAACTGCGGTTTATTTTAGTTGCTGTGGATCACACCGCGATTAACCGCGAGTAGTACCGCGGTCCGCTAAATGAAAACCGAAGCGGAAGTGAGAAAACCGAGGTTAAGCGCGTTTTTGAAGAATTTGTTTTTCCGTGGGTGTGAACTGTCACAACTCTAATCCTGCTCAAAGAGAGCCTCTCGCACCAGACTTTGTACGTATGTGACATCTTATGAAGAATAAGTTTGTTGTAAATATATTTCATATTGTAGTAGATTTCTAAAATTCAGTGATTACAGAAAATTTTATGGTAAAAATTGTAAATTTTAATAGATATTTTGTTTGTTTTCTCTCATCAAGATGCTAATGCATTACGTTTTGAAGGATGGATTTCTATTTTTTCTATTTCGTTTAAAAGTTTGTCCAACACTGAACGCTTATCTATTCGATTGTTTATTTATTTATTTATTCTTTTCCATTTTATTCTAGTATGTAGACCAGATATGTCTATCTCAAATCATGTATTTTACTCTTACATCTTATTATTTTTTATTAAATTTCATATTATAGATGATACCACAAACTTCAATTAAAAGTCTTGTACAATAGATATCAAAAATAATTTATATATATAACGTACTTGTTGTATATTTGTTCATCCTCCTGTTTATACGTATTAAAAATATTGCATTATTTACCATAATCTAAAGATACAAAACAAATTATTGATACAGCAAATAAAACTCCCCTTTTTGCATTATCCTAAATTCTTAATTTTTTTCTTAATTTAGATCATTTAACAAAACTAAAGTTTTTTCAATTCAGCCCAGGGTCAAACATTCCGGCCGTCGGATCTCGTAGGATACTGCAGGAAATATGCGGGAAATTGCTGAAACATGGAAGCTGTATTCTGGTGAAAAATACGACCGAACCCAGGTCGAACATACACGGTCGTATACGACGGTAAATCGCCGTATTTGGCCGTATTACATGGCTCCGTATTACGATCGTAAATCTCCGTGCCGTATACGGCGAAATACGGCGCTTTACGGTCGTTTTTGATCGTATTTCACCGTATTACGACACGGAGATTTATGATCGTAATACGGAGCCATGTAATACGGCCAAATACGGCGATTTACCGTCGTATACGGCCCGTATTTCACCGTATACGGACGTCGTAAAGCTCGTCCTGGGAACTTTTCCGGCGAACTCCTGGCAAGTTCCGGTGCTTTCCGGCAGGAATTAATCAGAAATCACCGAAAAAATGCGAAAATTTTCCAACCGGAATACTGCTTCCACAAAATTAACGGAACTACACGGAACCTACCGTTTCCAGACCGGACTGTTCGACCTGGGAGAGAAAACACTTGGTATTTAATTAGGTGCTATATTAGATTACGGTTTTTAATCTATTTATCTTTAGTATTTCTTCTTGATGGACCATACCAATGAATATATTGATGAACGTCGTAACCCATGTTGCGAATACCGGATCAATTTTTGCGGTAAACCGCGGTATTTATCCGTTCTGCGGTAATGAGAGCCGGTAACCGGACCGGCAAAACCGCGGTTAACCGCCGATTTTCATGCGGTTTTTATTACATGAGAACGTGTTCATACAACAGAGAGCTGAGGTATTTCAAGTATTCAATATTTTCTTCAATCCATATTAATTTTCATCCTTTTTAGCTATCCAAAGAGTTGTCGGCGCAACCCGATAGCAATCATTTAGCTCGTAGTATTCTCACGATTTCCGTAAGAAGCATTTCTTCCATTTCGAATAAAAATATCTTTTCTTATTATTCTCGTTATAGCAATAATCGTTGAATGAATTAAATAATGGTAAAGAAGCACCAACAGTAAGTATCACGCCTGATCTTTTATGAGTCTAGTGTTTTTTTTATTTAGACCAATGTCGATATTAATGCATCATCATTCGCTGTAGGTGAGTAATTCACTTTTTTCAGTCGAACCATACAGGTTATGAGTCGTAGCATGGATGTCTACTGTTACCTTTTATTACTAGTTATCTCTTTTTTAATAGATGGGGTGATGCATTGGTTAATGCAAGCTTTGACTTGTCGGCATGATGGAGAAGCAAAAAATAAAACGATTCGCTTCTAAAGAAAATGTTTTTTGAATTAAATGCACAGTTGTATCGCAATTTTTTCCCTTGAAACTTTTTTATATACGAGCTTGGTCTAGGCACCTTTTCAGAAAGGTTTCCAAATAGTACAAAGTTGGGCGTGACGGTGGCTGTGGGTTTAGACACCTGAGTATTCGTATAACTCACACCCACATCCTTCTTGTAGAAATTGCAATTGTATGTACGGCAAGTACTCTCAACAGATATAATGCATTTTTTTATTATAAGAAGATAAGTCTAATTCAGTAATGCCGTTAGATTTGATCGATGATTTTAATATTTCTTTCATTAAGAGTATACGCCTCTTTTCGCGACATATAATTTCATTATTATAATACTACATTTATTTCAATTTGTTGAGAGAAAAAAAGTATTCTAGCTAATATTACAGAATAAAATTGAATACTACGTAGATCAAATAAAACATATTTTTTCAATTTAGTAAAGAAGATAAATTAGACTTTTTGAGTGATGAACTGTTTATTAGCTTTAATGATTCGTGCCAATTTGAAACTATATTTGACGATAAACGTCTGAAATTGTTTTAAAATAATTATATTAAAAAATTGAAACAGAAATAAGACTTACTTTTACAGCGAAATAAGAAAGCAGTAATATGGCATCTATGGCAATAA
Source organism: Rotaria socialis (assembly GCA_905331475.1). Classification (NCBI taxonomy): domain Eukaryota; kingdom Metazoa; phylum Rotifera; class Eurotatoria; order Philodinida; family Philodinidae; genus Rotaria; species Rotaria socialis. The sequence continues at coordinate 70,503 of CAJNYU010002627.1, read as the reverse complement.
TTATTCCCGGACCCATAATGTGAGCGTTGTGAACACTGTTTTGACTTGCTACAAATATCACTTCACCAACAGCAAATAAAACAAATGCAATCACAATGCTAATAAATATCAACTCGACGATGTTAAGCCATGCGAACTAATGATTGAAAATTTAAAAAGAAAAGCCCTTTTTAATTAATGTTCTTTCTCACAATATTATTTTGAATAGAATTCTGTAGAAAAACAAGCAACGAGAGAAAAAGTACTTTAGTTGATTATTACTTTCTTTCAGTACTTAAGCGACATCATTGAATCTAACGATGATTTTAGTCTTTTTTTTAAAGTAAATCGCATCTCAACCAGATCAAGTAATTTTTCCTAATGAATCGAAACAAACATAATTGCTGCTTTAGCTAGCTGTGTCTCTAAATGAAATATGACTAATAATAACGTTTACTAAATGGTCGATTACAGTTATTGTAGAAACTGAATCAATTTCTCATCACCAGAGTTAATTGAAAGATAACGAATGGTTGAATTTAGAGTGAGAGAGATTTTTTATTTTAATTTCGATCCTTCGCACAGTAATATATATATATACAGCTATATAAGTATGAACACTATCTACCTAAACATAGGTACAGCTATTATACAGCATACGTTTGTTAAAAGATTAGAAGGACTAGTTAATCAATCATCGCTGTTATTTAGAAGAAAATCTTATGATTAAACTATTCAGTAGCTCAATTCATTGTATTTAATCACTGATCGAGTTTTTCAAATGATTATTCGAATGTCAGGATACGTTGACCACTTTTTCTAACGTTTCTTTTAAGTCTTTGTTAACCATATAGATTCATCAATAAATACACATTACTTTGACCAGTCGTTTTAGTTTTAATTTAATTTTGCCTCGCTCTGTGACACATATCTATTAAGAGCTCATGCGTCAACGTGTTGACGTAACCGTGAACTATATTATTAATTAGAAATGAAAAACTTCAAATTTTGGTTCCAGCCGTGGCGAAACTATTTGTTGTTCACATTTAAACACGTTGTTCGCTATCTTCTAAAAAAAATGTATGAATGGAAAGAAATATTCAACATACCACAAGTAGGCCTGTTCGACGGTAACCAAAAATGGCAAATAGTCCAAAAGTGTTCAATACAACCGATAAAACAGCTTGTCCAACTATTAAATTTTTTATTTTTCGTTCTGAATCAGGTACTCTTGGCAACTCGAGACCAGTACTAATCATATTGAACAAAGAGAGTACCTGTGAAATGGATATTTATACTGAAATATGTTATTTTACGTTCAAATTCAAATACATAGAATGCAATGAAAGGTTTAATCTGAATTTTGTTGTTCAAAATAAAACAAAAAGGCACTATAATCAGTTAAATTCGTTCTAATATTTGAATCTGTTTTAACCAAAAAAGTCACTATACTTATCTAATTATCTTTGAGCAACGATTAGAAAAAGAAACTCACCCAAAAAGCACCAACTGCGATGAGAAGAATTTTTCGAGTTCGTTTCAGTTGAAGTTGATCAGCCAATGGTGATGATTCAACATTAATATTCGGGATATCGCTCTGCACGGTTATCATCATACTTTCTTTGGTGTATTGTGTTTGAATAATAAGCAAAAGCTAATTGAATCTTCGAAATAAATGCAGAAGAAACGATAAATGCTTTTTTGTAAATTTCTCTCATCAATAAAAAAAAAAAGTAAATGGAACACGAAAAGAAATTTAGCTTATTATCGATTCAGCTAAATAAAGATAAATGAATTTCTTATCATAGTTCACCGTAGTTTTAACAGAAGTCACGCAGAAGAAAAATGAAAAATACAAAATGTTTGCATTAGCATGTCATTCGACGGTAACTTCAGTCCATATGTGTTACGTTACGTCTAGTATCAGGCATATAGAAAGTTACTATATCTTTTAAGCGTGTTGAGAAGTGTATCTTCAACATGTATGAATGAGTATTGTTCTAGTCAATCATGATATTTGTTGAACTGTTTAATATCAGCCCAACCGCCGTATCTCTACGTTCGCATCGGCTCAGATTTTATAAGAGAAAAAGAATCACGTATTGATAAGATCAGCAGTATGAAATGGAATTTAAGAATAACAAAAGAAGAGAGTAGAAGTAAAGCGCGATAATCGATAAAGTTAACACTCTTTTCAAATCCATTGTTTACTCTTTTTTTTGTATTCTCTTCTCGTTAGCTCGTGGTCTCTTACTTACGAAAAATGAAAAGATTCTATAGACTATTACAAAATATCTTAGATAAACTTTTCTATCTCTCAAATAAACTGTTCTATCGTAGTTCACCAGTTACATTGAGGATTAGACAAATATTTGATCGGTGACATAAATGCTCGTTTCAAGCGGAAAAATGACGTACATGTCAAAAATGCTTAAAAACTAAACTTACGGTACACACAGTAAACAAAAAAAAACAGTAACGAAAATATCCCGTTCCCCCAATAACGTCAAACCACTGTAAAACTCAATGAGAAAAATAGTTTGCATAAATGAAAAATCATTTTTCCCATAGAAGAAAAATGCGTTCGTATGTAATCGCAATGAACGTACAGGTATTCGCGATAAGAGAAAAAGGAGTTTGCACAGTACTTGGGAAAATTTACAGTCGGTTAGATTTTGGTTGACTTTGGTTAAAACAATGATGGGGAAATTTGCATGAAGATGGAATGCCGAAAATCATTTACGATATCAGGGAAAGCGTTCATAGTTTTGTGGTGATGCATGACAAATGTCAAAGAGCTGATAAGAAATTTGGTTTCAATGAATCGTTGGGAAAGAACGAATGTGAAGAATGAAAAGTACTCATATTTGGTGATTGTAAAGTTCTGTGGAGCATGAAATATGTTGAATATGCACGAATCTCTTTTCTGAACAGTGACGACAAAAGTACTCAATATAAATTTAGTATACACACGCTGACTTATATTTACATAGTTTGTCTTCTGTTATAGACAGAATGGGAAAAGAATTCATTTTTGACCTGAACGGTATTTTCCCGCTTGAAATGAACATTTATCTCACCAATCGATTTTTTTGTCTATTGCTGGTTACATTTCATGACATAGCAACATATTTTTTATTAGTTTATTTGAAATAAATATTCCATTGACTGTTGATATTCAAAACGTATTTTATTGTTTATCTGAAACTGAAATGAATAAATAGGATTACAATAGACTAACAAATTATATTGATTTATTGAAGAATCCAGTTGAAAAAAAACCTACGAGAAGTTTCTTCTTGATCCTTCAGGTACGGTTAAATTTCAGTCACTCTTTATATCTCCTTGTTGATTTCTAAAAGTTTTATTATCAACGACGAACGACCTCCAGAAGAGTAATAAAAAACTGAAAATAAATGTGAATCTCTTTGAATATTTTATCAATTGTCTTCAAGTGAAATAATTTCATACTATTGAAAGTTATTAGTATCACCTAATTTACGTTAGATAAAGAGTGGATTTCAGTTTCCAGATAGTTTTCTCCGCACAGTGCATACGCCACATTCTGAAGCGCGCATTCATTATAGTTCTCTAAATCATTTTTCTTGAGTTTGTATATGCATTCTACTTGGTTTTCTATAACAGAACTGATTTTTCTTATTATTCGAATATAGAGTGCTTCTATCAAATTCGTTCGCGAATTGAAATAATTATCAACGAGTAAGTATTATCATCATCGGTTATCCAAGGTTTATTTTGATTACTGCCAATGGAATGTCGAGAGGAATGGACAGTTCTGCTTTATTCAGATATTCAGACCTTACTCATGTCGTGGTAGATACAGTGAACAAACAAGATCTTTTGCATATCTGCTGCCACATTACTTTGACGTGAACATAAATGCTTTATCCGTGATGAACTCACCAACTTTGTTCGACCAGAGATCATCGCCAGTCATGTTACGCTCATCCAAACTACCGGAAGCTGTAAAGGCAGAATACATACGTCCTGTGAAACATTCTGCTTTAGGAGTTTCGTTGTTGCAACTATTGATCGATCGATTGAAGAGATCTTTCATTGCATCTGTTTAAGCACACTTTTTCCCAAGAGAAATCGAACGACTTCTAAATACTCATTGAGAGATGCGTTAGTTCTAGTTTGTTGAACGTCGATAAGAATATCGAGCGACCAAGACGGAAGTAGATGTCGAATCGTTGCGAAATCACCAATGTGTCTAGCCACAGAGAACTCACTCAAACTCAATCTTACTTCTCTTAACTATCTTTGCGTTTTTTCCACAACTTCTGTTATATCAGGATACAACTATACTTGAAACGAAATCTCTCCATATATACTGAACGTTAAAGTAGTCTCCCATTCCTTAGAAATCGAAACCATTGTGAAATGTGGTTCTAGCGGGAAAAACAGCACGTTCCTTTCTGAAAATGCAAATCTCAAAGCAATTTATTCAGTAAATGAATAATTCGACAGAATTTCAGTATATTCGGTCGAGCTAATATGTTTACTAAATTCTTACCACCAGCATCTATGTTGTGCTATAGATTATTAATTGTAATTCTTCCCGATTGCGTTGTTATTTTTTGTAATACTTACTAGAAAAATCATCTGAAAACATTATCTCAGATGAAATAATAACTTTTCTGTTTTCGTCTTTTTTTCACAACAATGTCGTTCATGCGTTTATAGTTTAACATTGGATTTTTCAAATAAGATACATCTAGTTCTCATCAAACTCGATATTATTCATCAAGCCTTTGCTATAAATAATTCAGCTGAAATCCCGATTGTATTTCTTTATCATTCGCAAACAATATTCAGAGGATACAAGAACAAACACATGTAAAATGCACATAAGGATTGATCATTCCCAGAAATTTTCAACACAGATGATAAAAAATATTCTCCCGTGTTTTTGAAAGATCTCCTGCTCCTGTTCGTTGAATTTTTCTTGTAGAAACTTCAATCTTATATAAGGTAAATACTCTCAAGATAAACTATATCAGATCATTATAAGAAGACGAGTCTGGATGCCATCAGAGTTGTTCGATATTTTGATTGTTCTGTTTTTCAGACTTTGCTCCTCTTGCAGTAATATATGATTCTGTTATTATTATACTACAGTTATTTTAGTTTATTGAATGCAAGAAGTATTCTAGATAGTAATATAGAAAAAAATTGTATACTACATAGACGAAACAACATATCTTATAATACAGTATACGAGAAAAATTAGACTGTGAGATTGTTGAACTGTTCCTCACTTTTAAGTAGTCGTGCCAATTTGAAAGTATATTTTATGACGATCACCTGAAAATAGTTAAAGTATATCCGCAAAATGAAAACGAAACACTACTTACTTTTAAAGCAACACAAACTGCAAACAACGCAAAAATCACGATAAGGAGTACAGTGGGAATATTCGAGTAGCGATTAGAACGATCAGTTTGGCCCGTAGTAAATAATAAATGACCAATGACATAAATGATAAACGCCAGAAAAAAGCCAATGAATATCATTTCGATCGTCTTGAGCCATGCAAACTAGTGATTGATAATATTTAAAAAAAAAATTTATTTGATCACGTCATTTCACATAATATTAATTTTAAAAAATTTCTCCTAAAGAACACACACGTACTATGAAAAAGATTTCGAAACATTTTTCGGATGAATGAATACGCACCTGAAGCGTATCACATTCAATATAATGCTTTAGCTAGTTTTTTAAAAGGAATGTTATCAAATCAATGATTAATTATGGTTTTCCTAGTTTTCGTTAGAGTATATTACGTTTCAACCAGATTAGCTGATTTCGTTAAAGAAAGAAGCGTTTCCAAATCACTTGAAAACAATTACAATTGCTGTTTGATACTGATCTACTTCATATCTAGTTGAAATATATAACGCATAAATTGATACATTCGAGCAAATATTAAGTAACTATGAAATGTATAATTCTGAATTAAAAAATAACTTTTATCCTGATTCTAGTTGCCAGGCAAATATCTTTTCCGTGCCTAAGCACTTTATCCGATGCATATAAATCTCTATTTTCGTCAGAAAATAGGAAGCGAAAAACACTTAACATACCACAGACACGCCCTTTCGATGGTATCCACGAATGACGAAGATTCCAAAGGTATCAAATAGAATCGGCAGAAATGATATTCCAACTATAAAACCGTTCATATTGGCTGTTGAATCACTTTGATTCTTAATCGGCAAGCTCCTTTTTAACATATTCAACACAGATATTACCTACAAAACGAATATTTACATAGTCATATGATTTGTTTAATTAAAATACATTGACGATAATAAAAGTTTCAATCTGAATTTGTTCGTTAAGAGTGAAGTAAAGACGCTGATCCGTTAAGTTAAAGTTTATCCCATATTTGAGTGTGTTTTCCTCTAACTTTCAGTAATCGTTAAATAAACTCACGAAGAAAAAGCCAACCAAGACCAAAAGAATTTTTCGAATTCGTTTGATTTCAATTTGATCAGCCGATGGTGACGGTTGGACAATAGCATTTGGGATAGTATTGTCAGTACTCTTATTAAACTGCATTCGTTTATAATGGAAAGTTTTTAAATCTTGAAAATAGCAAGAAAAAAGCTAAAGAGACATGACCTGGAAGTATCCATTGTTTTTTCATCGGAAAATAACTTGACCGAACAGTTAAGTGAAACTGGTGCTTACCTGATGCCAATAGAATGCTTGAATGAGGAACAAAAAGTAAAATACAAGAGAAGTGCCGGATTTGCTTTCAAAACTGGAAAAAATACTATGAAAGCGATAGTATGGCTCACCAGAAAATATCAATATTTATCATTATTTCAAATTATTTTGTTTTTCATGAAAGTACGAAGAGCGATGAAGACTTTAACGTAGAATACTGTCTTTCTCTCTCTCTCTCTCTCTATATATATATATATATATGCTATTGAATGTCTATAAAAAGAAATTTGTTCATATCTCAGTATAGAACAACAAGCATAGAAAGTTTATCGGAAAAAGTCAGGTTCCTCTCGTTTCAACTTACATGCAAGAGAGAAAGCAACCAGAAAGATTTCGAGATTCAGTTAAAATGACTATATTTTTCAAGAAAGTTCGTGTGAATCATAATTTTTCTATCACTAATCTATATAGGTCCTCCGGTACATTTTTCGTAGTGTTGACATAAAACACGCAAAGGAATAATAAAAAAAAGTAAAATGTTCACGTTAGGATTTTATATGACCATAGCTTTCTATATACGTTGTCTCGTTTGATATCAGTCAAATAGCAGGTTAAACCTTTTATACGCATTTAGAAGTGTATTTGTATGCGTCGAATGTACACAACGAACTGCACATATAATTCTGTCCATATTGTCGATCATACTATGCAATGCATAGTATGCATTGATCTAATTATTTTATCATTCAAGTCGTATCGATAACCAAGCTTATGTAATAGTTCACCAAAGGAACGAAAAACAAATCATATATCGATGAGCTCTAACAGTATGAAATAAAACTTATACGGAAGTAAAATAAAGTGCATTGAAGCATGTCAGCCACCATTCATTAATGTTTTCATCGTATTTATACGTGTGTAATCTGTTTTTAATTTTATTGGAAAGCATTTTATTCTTCTCAGTTCTCACTGTGTTGCAATGGAGATTACAAGATAATCAATTCGTCTTCCACGAAGTACCAAAACTAAATAGATCATATCACCTATTAATTGTGCGGCTATCAATGATATTTCAAATGAATCTATGATTAGAAATAAAACTATCTTCATCAATGACATATTTTGATTCGTAAATATAGAGATCGAGATGTATTTCAATCGTTTAACACTGATAAATCACTTTCGTATGATCAACAACAATGCAAGTCTATCGGAAGTGATGACCTAGTCTACAACTCAGATCCGAAAAGTCACACTTTTCTTGTTGTTTCATAGAATTTTCATTTGAAATAATCATTATTTATATTGATTTACTGCACAGTCCAGTTAAAAAAGAAGTACAACCACTTGAATACGTCGAAATTTCTAAGTTTTTGTTTTAATGAAATTTAGTCTTCAGAAAAGTAATACGCTTTAAAACGATAGTGTCTACATGCCAAAAATCTGGCTGATAATGAGTAAGTTCATAAGTCAGACTACATTTCAGCAAAATAATTGTTTCGTGAAAGATCGAAATTTTCCGTTATTCACAACAATTTCAATGATAAAATGGTTTCAATCGGTATCCACGACATCAAATAATAACAAAATTAAATTTCTATATTTCATCGATTTTTTCGACTCTACGAAAAAAAATTATTTTATTTCAGAAGGAAAAAGCCGAACGAAAACATCAAGTACAACAACAATAATACAAGAAACAAACATCTACACATACACATATAATTTTTTTTCTCAGCCACATAAACAAAAAAAAATCTTTTTCTTTTTTTAATATTATTGCAACTAGGGTATTGAGTTAAACTCAATATAGGCTTTTTTGTCTCCTACAATGTACGCAGGTGAAAAAAACAAGGGAAAAATATACAATTCAATAAGTTTGATTTTAAAATTCTATTTCGAATAGAATTTTATTTATTTGCATGAACGCCCGGTTGACGAACTTGTAATTCATTGTGATATAATTTTGATAAGATCAGTAGTTGATGTTTTAATACTTGTAGACTGCTCGACGATTGAGTACGATTGACATCATTCAATAAGTCATTGTCAATCAATGAATCTGATGTTTTCTTATCATCGAACCAATGTGGATTTTTAACAATTAAGATTGGATGAGCGAACAAAAATGAGTAAAACCCTAAAAATTCGACCGAAAATAGTTAAGAAGGATATGAATTGTTTTCTGACAACTTACATTCTTGTGGAATATCAACATGTGTTTTATTGAGATTCAAACATAATATATGTTCAAAACGTTGTTTAGCTATTTGTTCAGCTTCTTCGAATGTTTTTATTGAACGTATACGATCGATTGTATCGAATATTTCTTGTTCTTCATAAGGTGAAAGAAAACCAATACGTGTATCAAAACGATGATGTTGCCCAACAAGAATAGTATTTAATGATGATACGGGGTTCGACTACAAAAAGTAAATATATATATATATATATATTTATCAGAGGATATTTGCTCTTCGAAAGCACAAATTTCGTCAATTTTGCTTTACCGTATTTCGAAATGCCTGTGGTTTTGTAATAGATGGTTTTGCTGTCGTCGATTTGGTTGGAATCGGTGTAGTATCCGCATTTGATTCGGTTTTTTCAGCATCACCATTTGTTATAACCGATGGTTTACTAAGACGTGGTCGTCCTCGTTTCTTTCCTGTACTATTTCCATTGGTGGGCGCTGCTTCAGTAGTATTGGTCGGTGTTCGTTGTTGATATGAAATCGATGAGCCATTAGCTGCACTATCTTTTGGTGCATTTGAATTGCGTGCATTGCGACGTTTAGCTGGCGGTGTTGTTGTAAAATCAGCATCATGGGATGTTTGCTTTTTAAGTTTTATTTTAACTGATGGTGTCTTACGGACAGGTGTTGTATCACTTGATGATTCATCCTCAGATTTGAATTCGAAAGTTTTTTCCGCAAGTAATGACCGATCAGTAACATCGATCGATGATGTCGGTGCATTTGATGATTCAGAAGCATCATCTGATTTTGCCATTGATCCTTTTGGTTTGCGACCAGGTTGAGTTTTTGATGTAGCTAAACAAAAACACATGTTCTACAAAAGTTCTCTTGCGATAAATGATTCATACTGATTTTTGATGTATAAAATTGAAGTTTTGGTTCAATTCCTTCTAGACGTGTTTCACTTGTTTGTTTAATTGTTTCATCAGCTTCGCGTACAGCCATTTCCCAATCTTCACGACGACCAATAGTAACTTTCAATTGAAATCGTTCTGTTAATTGTTCTTTTTGAGATTTTGTTTGAGCCTATTAAACATTGATGTAAAAACGATTTCAAAAATTTCCTCTTAATTACTTTATCAACAATTTCTTGCGCATATTTAGTAAAAGCTTCAACACCTTGATAAGGTATTATAGCTGCATCAGGAACCCATGCAAAATCAGCTGTTGAACCATAGAAAACAACGAAATACATTCGTTTTGCACGTGCACTACCTATGATATAAATTATTCTTAATTATTTTTTATATTCAATTTCGCTTTTATTATCACTCACCGGATACTTTAGTAAAGCATCGCGTTGCATCATTTGGATCGCGAATGATAAGACTTGGCCACCTGAATTTTGAAAAATGACATCTTTTTCAGCGCGAAAGAATATATACAATTACCATGGATGCCCACCAATTTTAACCCAAACAACATCAGCAACATCGTGAAGTATGGGAATATTTTTATCACGTTCTTGTTCATCATCTGCATCAGCAGCTGCTTGCTCTGCTGAACTACGTTGTACTTTAGTTTTAATTGCTTTAGCACTACCATTCACATTCGTTGTCGTTGGTTCTTCACCTAAATATCTAACATGCATATTTTACGAGTTAAGGAAATCTGATTTACGTTTTGGTAGTGTACGTCTTGGACGAGAATTTGGTGTAGAACTTTCATCCGTTTCAGCAGACTTTTTGGTTGAACGTTTTCGTTTGCCTGTTTTTGTTTCTGTTGGTGCCTCTTCTTCGCCACCATTTATTGCTGTTTCTTCGTGATTTGGTGGTTCGACATCATTTATTGATGTATCCATTTTAGTAACCGTTTCAGTATGTTCTAGATATAATAAATGATGTGTAAGATAATCTTAGCCAGTTCAAAAATTAGTACAGGTATACCTTTAACAGGAGATATTGACGTAGAGACTACTTCTGTGCTCATTCGGATACGTTGAGGCGGATAATGCTAAGTTTGTTCAGTGTCAAAAGAAAAAGAGCTGAATAAACAAAGCATATTTAATAGTTAACCAATCACGTGTAAGTCTTTCATTTTATTGTTTAAATAATGAATTGATATTATTATTATAAATTCATTGCTTTTGAAATAAATATTTATTTTCTCAATATATTTTATTTTTCAGAATAGATTATATTTGCTTATCCATCTTATAATGTATAAACTGTAGAGGTCGTCGTCAAGTGATCGAGAACAGTTTATGAAGTAAATGACATATTAAACAATTCGTTACTACTGCAATTGCTCGTTCTTTTCTTCTCAAACAGGAGAAATGACAACAGTCGAATTCGGTGGTGGACCAACCCTTGAAGCTTGCCAGCAATTCGCTAATCTCAAAGATGGCTCGGAAATTCCAAAGTAATCATTTTTCACGTTTGAAAACTACGATATGAACATGAAGTGTAAGCGATCATCGTTTATGAGACAACAATGAGTTGCTCTATCTCCACGAAGCAGAGATGAAGTTTCTAAAGTATTACATGGTTGCTAATAATGAGAATTATCGATCCGAGATTAACTAAGTTTTTGTCTATATTAATTGATCGAAAAGCTAAATTTTCTGGTGGAATTTTGTATTTTTATTAACAAAAATTTAAACGATTTGCTCTTTATTGTTTTTGTATGATTTCTTTAATTCATTCATATTTGACCAGCTTAAGATGAAATCGAATGAAATAATTCTATTTTTTTTTTGTTAAACTTGTAATGCTTCATGCTAATGATTGAAACAACAGGGAGAAGACAGACAAATGACTGAAAAGAATATTTTAAAAGCTATAAAAATAAAATCATGTATTGAAAAGCTATTTTATTTATTTATCATATAGATATACAGGTCACATTCATCAATTACGATTTCGTCAAGGCCATACATACGGAGAAGAAACACATATTTTATCCAAAGAATTTCCTCATTTAATTAAACGTTCAAAATCAGATGCTATTGTTAAATATGATCAACCTGATCCATATGTAACACGAGACTTTCCTGATGGATTAATTCCAGGTTATACAGGTAATGGAATAAAAAGAAGAAAACCTCATTTTTGTCTATAGTTAAATATGGATCGAAAATTAGGTTATGTACCTCAACGAAAATATCAACACGGTAATCGATATCGTATTGAAACCGATGCATGTGTAACCGGAACACAAGCTGCATATGCAAGAGGAAGACAACAAATTCAAGAATTACAACGTACTGTGAGTGCTTATCCAAAAACACGCAGTTTAAACAGTGGTACAGTTGTGAAACATTTTCTTGATTATCATCGAGCATATCATCCAAATGAAATTTCTCAACAAGGTCTGTAAAGAGAGTTTTTTCAATGAAGACAATTTTTGAATATAATTATAGAGGATCGCCGACCCTTTGTCGAACCACCTATGCCTGGCTATTATGGTTATGTTCCTCGTATGGTTCCAATAGGAGTCGGTCTTGGCTCACGTTATCATGAGGCAACAAAAAAATCTTTGCATCGTTTTGCAGTTGAAACAACAAATTCGACGACAAATTTTCCTACAATTGTTGATAATCAATCATTATCACCAAATTATGCTACTCGGCCAGAGTAAATCATTTACTAACGCTTTTCATTCATACAGTATTCCTCTCATTCTAGACAGGTTATTTACGCCTAGTAATGCTTTGCTTTTCGGATAGAAAACAAAACTTTTCTTTGCTCGTTTTCTTTAAAGCATTCGAAGCATATCTAACATTTATTCTAATTTTAGCTATACAAGAAGTTTAATTGATTTTACACAAACGCGTCCAAAATCAAGTTCATCTTTTAAAATCTACAATCCAACCGGAATGGTTCCGAAATATACGGGTTATTTACCTCGTAAGTTTTCTAATAGAAAAACAAAAGAAAAAAGAGGTTTATTATATATAATTTCTTTTGATGTAATTTCAAGAACGTAAATATCGTGTTGGACAAACGTTCGGTGATACAACACGCGGTTTGCCGGTTTGTTCTGATTTATCATCTTCCAGTCTCGGTGATTTCGCATAATCAAAAAATAGTTATGGAACCAAGCTCAACTTATAATTAATTAAAAGAGAATAATATTATTTTATCTACGATTGCCTTTTTCACACCTTTTGTTCCATATGAACACATATTTTTTTTGAGTGTTTTTATTTTCTGATGCAGTTTCCCATTCATTTTATTTTGACAAAGCTCATCAATAAAAAGTCTTTAATTGAGTAATAGGCGAGAAAATAAGCGGTAGTGAATTTGCAACTAGTCATTACGATTCAATATTGACTTGAATTTCAACAATAGCCGGATTATTATTGATTGACAAGAGATAACTGTTACTGCCGGTCGATGGTATCATAGATTGAATTGAACCAAGGCCAACTTGTAATGTTCGAATGTTACGCTATGAAATGAAAATCAAATAAAACTAATCTTGGATAAGAATCTTCATTTTTTCTTACTTTATTAGAACTTTGAAATAAACGAATTTGACCATCTTTACCGGCACAAATGACGAGATTAGATGATAAAACGATTGCCGATGTACACATTTCCACTATTGATTTGTCTAAACAAGAAAATAATAATCGATAGTTCGGACGCAATCGCCGACGGATTATTTCCGTCTCTTTTTTCAGGTTCGAGCTGGCAACTTTTTTTCCATCACGAAGAAAGCATTGCATTTCATAGAGTTAAAAGCAAAAAATTCTAGAAGCGACACCAAAAATATAAAAGAACAATAACGTTCAAAAGAATTTTTTCCCCGTCAGCTAGTGCTTTACATTTTAATTTTTCTATATTCTAAATATGAACGTTAATCACCCTTTCATTGAGAAATGATTAATTCTTTCAAATGAATGAGACACAAAAGTGGGAATAAGGCGTTTTCTAGATTGTTTTTTGAAATTGAGTATATGAATAACAACTTGTTTATTTTTTCTTCTTCTGAAGTGCTGCCTTTTGAAAGTTTCGATTACTTAAGCCAACCAAATCTTTATAAGTCCTTCATAATTAATAGTATATTTTGTTGTGAAAAACAACACTAAAATGCATAAGTTATGTTTTGAATATGAAAGTAGTTGACATTTCATCTGCATGATGTAGCTTTTGCACATGTTTTTACTTAGCTAGTAATGTCTTTCTTCTTGTAGTTGTTTTAGAGCTTCACAGCGTAGTCGTTTTTCTTGTTTTCAATTCTTTTCATCAAATGTAAATCATGAAGTGCTGCAATGTTTTTATTCTTTTTAAAATGCACGGCCACTCAGTTGATAGGTATTCTATGATGGTTGATTATAGTACAATACACACAAGTTTTTATCTCATTCAATAGGTTTGTGGATTCAACACTACGAAAATTTATTTCTCAGTGACTTGAAAATTTCTATCATACCAATTAGATTACACACCATTGGATTTGTCATTTGATGCCATGAGATATTTTTAATATTTTGTTCACGTACAACATCAAACGATGGCATTGACCCTATAATCATAATTATAAAACGTTTCTCTCAAATCAAATTTATTCATTACGCACAAACGTTATAATTGTCACCATTATAAATTGCAAGAAGATAACTTGAGTCAACTGACCATATCATATCAATGACTGGTAGATTATTATTCTGTAAGAATCGTGTATCGTCAGGAAAAAAACTTGAAATATGTATTCATTCTATACCTGAAAATTTCCGTTAGTTCGCAAATTAAACTCTCCATTGCCTAATACTTCAAATAAACATATCATTCCATTTTTTAATCCAACTGCTAAATCTCCACCATCTAAATTTAACAAACATATGATCTTATCGAATCTTGTCATAGAATAAAACCTGGTGAAAATCGCACTGCTTTCACTCCGGTATTAATCCTTAACAGAATTGTTGTTATATAGCATGATGATAAAGTATCATAGATAAGTAGTTTGCTTGCTTCAGTACCAAGAATAATTATGTTTCTTTGAGGATGTAAAGCCACGCATGAAATTAATTGCTGAAATAGAAAAAATGAATTTCTATGAATAATATTTTTTTTTCTGTGTTCCCTACCGGAGACCTAATTGACCATTCAACTAACTTTGTTCGAGTATTCCATTTATATAGATATCGATCAGAACTTGTAAAAAAGAAAGAATCAGTATTTTTATTCGAACAGATATATGCCGATGGACCTGTATGCCCCTATATGAAATAATTGTTTTTTTTTTGTTTGAAATTTAATTTTCATTTAAAATACATACTTGCATTAAAATATCAATAAAGTTTCGATTGAATTCTTTTAAAAGAATATAATTTGATTTTGTTCCAATGACTAATCCTTGATGAATCGAACATATCGATTGAATTGAACCATAAATATCATCCAACTAATAACAAGAAAGAAAATATGTTCGTATTTTCCTGCATTGAATCTTTACTGATATATCTGCAATAGCATTTGACCTGACATGCCAAAGTTTCATTTGGTTTTGTCCATTGGCAAGAAGAAAAGATTCTTCATTGATAAATACAATCATCGTCACATCGTTCTATTAACGAAATAAAAATTGTGTATGTTGTTTTTGTCTGAATATATTCTGTTTATGAATAATATTTACCTCTATAATACTTTTTTTCACAGCTGATAATCTCGGTTTATTATCGGTTAAACACCAGATATGTGCACTTCCAACTTTATCACCGACAATCAGGCTTTTACTGGCATTAAAAAATGCAATTGCACCCGTATAAATATTCTAATATACGAAAATCATAAGAAAATTGATCATAGTCATTTTCAAATATAGCTACTCTTACTTGAACGTTTGATTCTTGTTCTTCTGCAATTTTCAGGGGCTTTGAATTCCAATCGATACGATAAAATGTTAAATATTGTTGACTTATACATGTTATCCATTGGTTTGTATTAAAAGCAAAATAAGTCGAAAGTATTTTATCAGATTTACTCTAAATAGCAGGCAAAGAAAACGATATCTACTGTTTTAACGAAAAGACAAAGATGATAGTTACAGTAATACTATAGATTATTTCATTATGCTTCCAATCAGTAACCAAAATAATTTCTGGTTTATCACGCGAAACAATAAGAATGAAATTATCATCTGATTTAGTTGAAAATGATAGAAGAGATATTTCAGAGCCAAATTGTTCTTTACATAATTTAGTTATTGTTTCAAGTTTCACATGATCCCAAATGTGGATTAAAACATAAAGACGATCGTTTGATGATATTGTTTCACTTGAGGCAACTAACGGATGATATTGATGAGTAGTAAGACTAGATTAAGAGAAAAATGAAATTTTTATTAATAATTATTCATTTACACAAGGAAAAATAATAAAGAAAAGTTAGATGTTCCAATGTTTTATGAAAATTACTTCTTATATACACAATTCAAGGTTGATGAACCCCAGAAAACGATTACTACTTGAGTGGGAAGACCGTTAGATAATAAATTGTCTGGGTAGACTTTGAACTAAAACAAATTTCTTGCTCCTACACAGCTTCATTTACAAAATATCAGCAAGGGTAAAAATTTATTTCAACGCGAACAGATACAAACAGCGAGCATCAGTCACTTGCCAATTTATTGTATTATTGTGTTTAGTATAAAATCGTTGTTGTTTTAAATCAATTTCATATAAAATGCATACAGCATTGATTACATAGAGTATTTCATTGTCCGATAAATTATAAAGTGTTTTTGTTTGTTCTTTGGCGCCATCATAACCATAACTAAAAATGAAAAGATAAAAAGTAAAATTTTTCTAGGAAAAAACGTATGTCTAACTTACATCCAACTGATAGATAATTTTGCATCTAAAACAATTTAATCAAAGATAATTTTAGAAAATATTTCAAAAGTAAATACCTTGTTTCAGAGTTGATCTTTGAAATTCACTCAGCGGATTCTTTGGCGATATCGTGCTATTAAAGAAACCACCAGCTACGATTGCTGGTAAATTTTGTTGTGAATGCTGAAATTCTGCTTCTGAACAACCAATAAATCGATCGGTTATTTTCAATGTATTAAACAATTGTGAAAAACTTTTTATCTATAGAACGAAATTCATATTAAAATAAAGAAAATATTTTATTATGAATTATCTTTACTTCAATAAACGTAGATTTTGTTATTGCAAATAAATGTGTGATAATATCATCATCGATATAATGATAAAGTAAACTTGTTACTTCTTTATTTAGCCATGAATCAAATTTAGCAGCTGAATTTCGATTTAAAATCATAATTTCATACATATCTAAACAAGAATATGGAAATATATAGAATTGATCGCCAGTGATAGTTGATGAACGTCGCTCTGTCACAACTGACGATCGTTTAGTTGAATTTGGAACTGGATTCCTTTTATTTGTACGTCCATTTGAATCATCATTGAATGCGTCATTGATTGAACGATAATTTGTTTTAGTGAACGGTCCTGCTGCAACAACATATGATTGACGATTTTCCAGTTTATTCATCGAACGAATTTGCTGCCCATCAAGAGTATAAACATACTGAATAGCTCCAGATGATAAAATAAGTTTTGGATGTTGATTAAGAAAATTTAGAAATGCTTCCCAAGATTTTATTTCTAATTCATTTATTGCTATGACAGTGCCCGGATGATAGTCATCACCATTACGAAAAAATCGAAGTAAAATACCTTTAACTCCACGACGATCAATCGAAGGAATAGTTGATATGGCTTGAGCTATTCAAAAACAAAGGGAAGATTTCATATTACACATCATTTTTAGCATAGCTGAAGTCTTTATTAGTAACGGTGTGATACATTCGTGATGATTGCGCAGACAATGATTGCATTTTCTAACACATTCAAAAAGTATCTTATTTTTCTGTTCTACATATCTATTTTTATAGGAAAAAATTTCTGATGTTAATTAAAAACATAAATATATGCATATAGCTATGCTCTATCATTAGCAACGAAATCGTATCGAAGAAAAGTACAGATTTATGAGCAGTCTTACATTAGGACTAGAAAGATATTCTATCTGAACCAGAGTCTCTGATAGAAAATTTCGATACATAATATTCTTTTTCGTACTGAAATCTATTGAATAATAATTATTGTCCATCCGAATTGAATTTCACTTCTCTACGTTTCGGTTAAGATCGCACAATTGAAACTTGATAGTATTACGACGATTATAAGATGTTCTCCTATTTTTCTATAAATAATTTATATTTTACGTTTATTTCTTAATTGTTGAAGACAACGCATCCTTTCAATAATGGCAATATGGTAATTATACTAAAATACAGAATGAATAAACAACTATGCGGACTTATAAATAGAACAATTATTTTTTTCTGCGAGTCGCGGACTTGTTTTTATCGAATAGAATCCACTTAGAGATCGAATATTTTAAGTTATATGTAATCATTGAGGACAATTACATGCTATAGTTTCTAAGTACGCCTCACTCGAAATTTAAATAAAATTTCTATACTAACATGGTTTTCTTAGTGAATTCAATTTGAGTAATGCTGATTCATCCTCTGTACTAGCCGTAGATGATGATAATTTTTTTGAATCTTTAGGTTTCGATATGCGAGTTATTTGTTTGAGTTTTTCCACAGGCTTTACTTCTTGTACTGGTTCTTCGACAGATTTCGATTCTTGTGATCGTTCTTCGTCGTTATAGATTTTTACTGGCGATGCACGATCATCAAAACTACTTGGAAGTCGATCACTATGAATTGGATGCCATGGTTCTGATAAACTTGGTCGAGATTCAAGTTGATGTTCATCATTCTCATCGATTTTACTGATTTCAATTGTTGACTTTGGCATATATTGAACAGCATGCATGTTTCTGATGTATACGCTTGTAATAATGAAAAAGAATAAGAATAAAAGTTCCTACATATCAACATGTTTGTCATTGGTTAGGAAACAGGTTTTTGTGTTTCTTTGGAAACTAGACAAAATTTAGAAAAAAAAGAAAGTGTAAAAGAAAATGGTATTGTTAACTAATATAATTAAAGTGCTGCTCAAATGCATCTAAAAACAGAAGGAGAGAGAGAGAAAAAGGAAATGATAAACATAAGTGAATTGAAAAAAGTTAATATTCGTCTGTTTAATGGTAGTCTAGTGTTTTTCTTGTATGTTGAAAAAATGAATATCGAATCATATTTTATATAAACTAATGTAGTTAGGAGCAAACAAAAATCCAAATCGTGGGAATATGGTAACCTTAGAGATATCTCAAAAGTTTTGACACATTTTTTATAAGGCATTATTCTCGTACCTCACAAAAGCTAATTTTGCCTTCTTGCTATTCTCTGTCGTTTTTTGCTTAGAAACGGAGAGTGAATATATTTACTGTATGATTCTAGTACTGCACCTGTGAAGTAAAGAGTGATGATATCACGACACAAGCGCACTTTGCAAGAAAAAGTGCTGTTACAATTATAACGAAATCAAGATGTTTTTCTACCCTATCACCACCCAGACTCCCTTTAGATCGCGTTTCAAAAAATAGTTGAGTACCTCCATAAAGTGAACGATCCCGATAGTGTTCATAATACGGAGATTTTTGCTGTGCTCAACAGCATTTTATTTCTCAGCTTCGTACTTTTGTATTTTTATACATTCTTCGAAATTTTAAAATGTTGATACTAAATTTGCTTGTTTGATTCCATTACGTACTTGAATTTCAAAATTATTTACTTTCTGGTCATCTTCATTATGTAACCAGGTAGATTCTTGCATTACTAAAGCGACGTGCAACACTTTATCTTAAATATCGAGTTAATGTGAACTAAGTCATTGGCAAATATATCTTCGATTTCTAAGTACTCTATGTTGTTCTTTTTGTTCCCGATTCTCAATCAAAATGAGCAGAGTAAATGAGCAGAACCGTATTGCGAAATATTCAGTTGTAATGAGATCTTCAATAATCTTATGAACATCGCTTTTTTGTCTTCAAAAATGAAATGGATTAGTGAGCAGAGCTGTGACCAGTAGTATTCATTCGTGACATTATATTGGATTATTTGATGAACTTCACTTGCTTGCCTTTGAAACAAGACTAATAGCTGAACAGAACTATACTGAGAAATATTCGATTGTTATCCCAGGTCGATCGTTCCGGTCATCGGATACTGTAGGAACCGGCCGGAAAGATGCGGGAAATCGCTGGAACGTTGAAGCAGTATTCCGGTCGGAAATTTTTCGGAGTTCTTTCCGATGATTTATTGTCAGTTCCTGCTGGACAGTACTGGAAGTTGGCCGGAATCCACCAGAAAAAAATCCTGGAATTTCTAGCCAGAATACTGCTTCCACTTTAGCGAATTCTCGTATTTTCCGGTCATTTCCCGCCGTACCGCCAACCCACGAAAAAGATTTTCATTGAAAACCGCTTCAGAGCGAGGGTTTTCATACCGAGGTTCATAACGGTATTAGCAAACCGCGAAAGTCAGACCGTTTATTAGATTTTTCAAAAACTTGCATAACCGTGGTTTTCAAAATTAGACGGTTAGCACCGGTTTCCGAAAACCGAATAAACGGTCTGACTTTCGCGGTGAAATGAAACCGCTGAGAGTCACGACTTCTTACAAAGCGTGGTGTTTGCCGATTAATATTTATCAAAGTTTTAAAGCAATTGCAACCTAATAACAATCTTCCACTTTCATCCTCCACTATAAGATTTTCGAGCACACATGGCGACCGAAATTCCTGTTCGCGCGGATGTTCAGTTGCTACTTCGTGGAAGTAACAGGCAAAGTGTTAAAAATACCCTCAGAGGGGGTCATAATACATGTTACATATGCGATCTGTTCTACCAGACACCGCTGCTCGCCTCTCAAGTCTTCCACAAAGCACACACACTAATAGTTCACAAGGTTATACTAGTGATTATTTTATTGAACTTGAGCGATAATCTTAGCGCATGACATCATTTTTGTCTTTGCACATATAGCAACAAAGAACGGTACAGGAAGAAAGAAACCGCGGTTTTCATTGAATCTGATGCACCGCGCGGTGGACAATATACACCGCGGTACAGTGAAGGAATTTTTTCAGCTTTCTCTTTGTATTACTGTGTGACAGAGATGGACAAGTCAGCGTTTTTTCGACTCAAGTCAAGTCAAGTCAGTTTCTGAAAATTTCAAGTCAAGCCAAGTCAAGTCAGACTTGACTTGACTTGCCCATCTCTGCTGTGTGATTATTGACTCTATCATATTAGTCATATTAGGATATGTCTGATAGGTTTTTTTTATACATTTCATAAATCAGTTACATATGTCTGTGAAATCAATCTCTTAGAATACAAGTCACCTCTAACAGCAAATCAATTTCAATCATTAAAACAGCCCCCATATTCTCTTTCACGTTAAAAATTTTCAATCTATTATTGAAATAGCTTCATATAAAACCAGCAGCATCTGCGATAGCCGTATTCAAAAATATGTATGAAGAACATCAACAAATGAAAAACATTTCTGTCTAGCTATAGTTGCCCAATATCAAGACTCCTTCTGAACTCATATTCACGGATGATACTGTTGTGGATGGTGTCTAAAGAGGGGCTTAGCACATGAAGGGTTTGCACAAGTTTCGCCGCTAGCGATGTATCCTGCTAACACCGCGGTTTATGACATCAATGGTATAGATTGGTTCCGTACACCGCGATCAATGACGCTTATAACGCGGGATATCGAATGACTGGTTGTCTTGGGTTCCGCAGACCGCGGTTGATAATGCAAACACCGCAGCTTTCTGTGACCGCAGGTACAGAAAACCGCTAGAAGACGCGGTTTCCAAAAATCAACCGCAGTATTGAATATGAATCCCGCGGTGTGGTAGAAAAACCGCGGTATGAAGCGATTTTCCTTGAATTATTTTTACGTGGGTATCAGAAGACAATTTTTTCTTTTCTTTTAGCACAAATTGCTTCGTGCGTCTTTATTTAATAAAGAAAAACACTTTTCTTTACAAAAAAAAGTTATGAACATGGTGGTGATGATGGCCGTTTCTGAGCCATCCGGTCAGCTAATGTTTGCAGACGGGCTCGCATCTCGGGTGTTACAACATCCGGAAATACAGATAATAGTGCTTCTAAAGCACTGATGTGTCGTTCCATTTCGGTGGCTGGTGAAACATATGTAGGTGGTTGTGGCGATGGAACCTCGACGGTGGGGTCGACTTTGATCGGGCTCTAAAAAGAAAAGAAAATATTAAAGAAATTTAAAGAAAAGAGATGGACTGAGTTTCATTAACCTCTGGACGATATTTGCGCGAGTTACACATGTAAAAAAAACTACAGATCTCAGCTCCTTTTTTTTCCTTCTATAGCAAAACGAACATACTATTCTTACTGTGCAAAGAAGCCGAGGTCAAGAAGAAAAAAAAGAATGAGGAAATTATTCGCTATCGAGACATCAGAACGAGTAGAGAAAAAAAACTTGATGATCAATGAGATGAAATTTCTTGTTTTTTGGCTGTTCTGATTGGTTAGCTGCTTATGTACGAGTGAGAGGAAGAGAAAACGTGTTCTTTTTTTTCTGTTAACTATATGACATTCTCATTTGTTTTACATATAGTGCAACAGTTTTCATAGATAGCAAGTGTTCTATTTCTACACCCGATACACATAGAAATAGTTGACTGTCAATGATTTATATATGGAAGCATATGATGAAATTTGGCGAAGATTTCTTTATTGAACTAAACCGAAAAAAAATACTCCCAACGATATTTATTAGTAATATCAGCTAAAATCGACACTTCATATTAGCAAGTATCAAAATGATTGCTTGAAATTCATATTATTATTTCTTTACATCGATGCATATCACTTTCATTTTATACAGATATCTAGGAAAAAGAATATAAGAGAAATTGTCATTGTGTTGCTTGTTTGATCAATATTCGATAGGTATAAATCGAACGATCTACGTTGGGGCATAGAAACGTGCCCAACGAACTCATATATCGGCATAAGCAGCGTTACAGAATTTCAGTTTTTTCACTTTATAACATTCGTATCATCTCGATCATAAGTGTAAATTCGATGAAACTTGTACCATAAATGAAGACTGTTCAGAACTACTATCAATATAAATTTCATTGGGTTTTCTTTAACCAGTTGGTAGTAATTGGAAAAAATATCGACCGTTACGGAATTTCAAAAATGGAAACTTTTTTAAGGTGTACTGAAAGTATAGCACTTTGCTACAAAACTCAGTCATAAAGAAGCGAATGTTGCATATATATTTTGTTCAGTTTTGTATAAGTTTTCAAAGTATTAAGTCATTTCTTCACATCAGCAGCCGTGTTAAATAGGAAGTGAAAAATATCAACCGTTACAGAATTTCATGCTTTTCTCCCCTTCGAATGAGGGTAGTTTGATGCCTCGAAAGAAAAGATAATACAGGGAAAGTTTTTATTATCAGTACAAAGAAATGACAAGAAGCATTTTTTCTACAAGACGATTGATTCTTTTTGCTTTTCCGCTAGAAATTTCATTTGAAATAAAATTCGCATTTTTGGCGAAAACGCAAAATTCTAAAAAAAATAGTAAAATTCGACTATCTCTTCATTTTTAATTTATCAAATGCAGAAAAGCGAAACTAATGTCAGTCCGTCGATGAGAGCTGGCACTATACTACATATCTCATAAGATTTTGAAACTGGACTCTAGCTTACAGAGAAAATATTTTAGAAACTATGCTTTGAGACCCTCCTCATAACTGGATGGCCACTGGCTGGCTTTGCCCATATCTAAATCATCGTCGAGATTGTCTTCATCGCCAAGTAAATCATCATAAATAAGTCTATCATCGGGCAATGGAAGATTAGCTGTATCAGTCGTTGCCCAATCTGATAGTAAACTATTTGAATGTGTGATAGTCATATGCTATGAATTTGTATTTGTCAATGGCGATGGATTTTGTTGCTGTTCATAATTGTCGGCCGATGAATTCGATGATTGTTGAGTTTCTGTGTCAATTAACGTTGCTGGAGATTCAACAGTAGTAGCAGCCGATGATGAAGATGCTTGATATTGAAGATTAAGTACTGGTTTAATTTGTATTGAATTCTCATCAGTTGGTAATAACATTATAGTTTGTTCGGACTCTGTCTGATTTGTATCCGATATCGATGGAATTGTTACTGTTGTTGACGAAATAGAAGAACACGAAGGTGCAACTTGATCTGCTGTTATATTATTCGATGATGTTGTAACGAAGAACGCTGCTAATTCTTGTGAAATTACAAAATCATCAGGTGGTGTTAAAGAAGCTAATTAATTTTTAAGATCATTTGTATGGCGTACAAATGAAGCAACATGTTGACTTATTGATGAACTAATACGCTTCTCCATTGATAATGTTTCTTGTAATTCGTGTATCCATGATTCGCATGGATCAATTATTCTATCTAGGCGAAAACAAAAACATATTCGTATTTTTATTTTCACCTATATACTTCGTTTTAAAAAGAAATGTCGTCGTATAAAATCAGAAAAGCAAACGGGAGGATTTCGCAATTGTTCAAGCACTGCCCATTAGACTGTTGCTTATCGAATGCTAGCATCATATTCTAGCGATTGAGCAGTACCTGTTGCTGTGCCACGTGTACATTCATAGCCAGGTTCATTAAAATATGGTTCAGGTACAAATATAAGAAATTGTATAGATACAAGAACCTAAAAGTTACTCAGTAAAAATATTTGAAGGAGTCATTTGCCCTTAAACTACGTTCTAATTTCAGCCATTTAAAAGTCAATATTCGTAATATAGAATAAGCAGTTTATTCCTCGGACTCATATCTATTTCTTCACAACAAGTTTACGTAACGTAAAATATTATTCTATAGGTAAAGCGCTCATTCTGAATTTAGCTTGAAACAATTTATCAAGTAGCACTAAGAGAAATCATTCGAGTCTACTATGTTGTGCTGTCAGTGTATGTAAGTCTCTCTGGCTGTATAGCCCAAAAACGTCGTCGCACTTCACTGCGAGTGCAAATTGTGAAGTACAAGCTAGACTTCAAGTATGTCACAGATCGATTTCTCTTCATCATCGTTGTTATTCTAGACAAAAACAACTATTTAAGAATTTCTCAATTACTTGTAAAAACATCGATGTTGCATTCCATTTTTCTTTGGGTCTTCTATGCCATGTATTCAATATGCTTAAACAAACTTATCCATCATTATATAAATTAGGATTAAATCGAACTGTATGATTTCCTGTTGTTTCTAAATTAATCGACGATGGCGTTGTTGGATATTCATTTGGGAAATAGACATCAAATATAAAGCATCCATTTGAATATGGCGTTCTGTCAGGACCCGTGATCAAAATTTCCATACGATTTTCATCGGAACGAACGAATATCGTTGAACTATATGACAATGGTAATGATATTGATATGGTTATGGTTATTTGCTCTTGCGCCAAACGTTTTATTTGTTGCATTGAGTTTATTGCTAAGGCGTCACGTACAATGTCTTCATAATGATATTTTATTCCTTTATTAAATATAACATTTTTCCCGATTCGTTTCCAACTGTTATTGCATGAGTACTAAATTGTGGTTGTTTCATTGTTTATTTATGTGAAATAAATGAATGAGATTAAGTTCAATTGTATTTGAATGATTGAATATGAGATATTTATTTATTTTTAGACTGAGGAATTTTCAAGATTTAATAAAATTTATGAATTTAATCGTCAACTTTTTAGTCAACTAGTACAAATGATTTTTACGCAACGGATGAAGACAGTCACTAACGAGGGAACCGCCCGAAGTGATATGCCGCTTTTAAGCTCATATTTGTGGAACATATAGGGGACCTCTATACTAGAATAAATCCTGAAGGATTTGGGCCCATGCATATGTGGGGCTGAGTTATAACTGTTTTACTGGATTTTTGTCCTAGGGGACTGGTTTACCTGCAAAATAAAATCAATGAATTTCGACCTGAAATTTTCTCCATGAAAAGGTCTAAGAGCCACTAGAATACCCTGAAAGTTTCAGACAAAAAGAATGCATCCTTCTTAAGATATTGGATTTTCAAAAACCGGCTATTTCTCGAATAGAATTAGCAGAACCGGAATTTATTGTGAAGTNTATTTTAGTCTAGAGGTCCCCTATATGTCCCATAAATATGAGCTTAAAAGCGGCGAATCGCTTCGGGCGGTTCCCTCGTAAGTTAAACTAGATTATGTTCGAGTTTCACTCGAAGATGGAATACGATACGAAGCTCAAATTGGATCTACTACGAATGTAGACACTATGAAATTCTTCACTTCGAAACGTCTATTCATACTTAGCGATATATTCTTAAAGAACGATTTTGATTGAACATTCAATTATCTCTATGATATCAGCTGTTAGAAGATAGACTAGTGGGTAGAATTTGTTTATGATGGCTAGATCAACACCAAGTCTCACTAGATGAAATTGGTATGCTGAAAAATAAGATCCATATGTTACTATACCTACAAGAAATACGATACGGATATTTGGATGGGTACGCGACGGACTACATTAATGCTTTGTTTCGCATTGGATTAACTAATGCTGTGAAGAGTGAAAGTGATGGGGGCAATAGGAATTTCGAATAAATCCTACAGCTCATTACTCGTTCTCAGTCGTTTTCTTTTTTTGGGATGCAGTACCAAAACAAAACTCGTTCGAACGCTAATGAAACTATTGAGATAGATCTAATACTATCTTATTTCAAATCTTCCAATGATACCATTAAAAAATCGTGGAATTCGTCATTCACTTTTTCATTTTCAAAATTCAGAATGGTAAAAATAACATCATCAGAAAGAGTTATTGACTAGTACGTGTTTCAACAACTGCTTATGAATTATGAACCATAGATATGTGTTGTAGTGGAAATTAAAATTCAGTAGAATTTAAAATCCTACTAGTAGAAATTGAAATTTTAGTTTCTACTATAGGTAAAATTCAGTAGAATTTCAATTTCTACTAGTAGAATTTTAAATTCTACTGAATTTTAATTTCTACTGCGACATATGTTTAAAAATTCAATCGATATCCTTTTTTTAAAGAATAAGTTGATAAATGTAACAGAGTTCTCATGGCTATGAATTTCATTATAATCACTGGAAAATGATTGAAAATTGTGATGAGTTGTTCTTTTCAAATGCACATTGGAAAATGTGTACGCAATATCAGTTCTTACAATAATCTAACGAATAATTCTTCAGTTTAGTTCCTTCAGTTACGTTTGACAAGTCGTCATAACTGACTCGATAATCATCATGAGAGGAAATTAGAAAAGAATAATTCTGTTGAGAACAATCGTGACATCCATTTATAAGATAACTTTTTTCACTATCTGTGAATCTACTCGATTATCAATAAGGTCCAATAGAACACCTAAAAGTTTTAGTAACTTTTTAATGTTATCAGTGTAGAGTGATCCTGCTGTTTCAGTTATTTTCGAAGAAATCGGGTTGTTAGCTTTGCACTGCATTTCGTATTTGAGTGAAAAATCGGATTCCATCTAATTTGTATAGCAACCTGTTGAATCGAAATCATTATTGCGCGTTTTCAAATGTGATTTTGTTTTATATATTATTATTATTCTCGATTGCATGACATTGATACGTTCGTTTACTTTTGTTATTTTAGCCAATGAAGCGATGCAATTCATTTCATTCTCGAATACAATACTTTGATAGTCGACATTGTAATACATGCCATTCCTTTATGGGTTCATGTATTTGTCATAAAAAAGATGAATATTTTTCAATGAATGATCTCAATGGCATCGATAAATATTATTCATTAATGTCAAAACGAAAAGCAAACATACTGATATGGCTTATCGATTCAAAAGGTCCATGGGAAACACCTGAATCGTTTCTATGTTTTAAACAAAGTGTGACTAAATTTGATCCTGTCAAAGTATCGAACGAAGATGAGATAGAAATCCGGAAATCCAACTCGAAATCGATTATAAACAGAAGTTTGAAACATAAATCGAGTATGCATGTTGATCAAAAAGAAGCAATCATGAAGTCGAATTTTGTTTATGCAAATGTACCTGTTACTACTTCTACTGTTGTTAATTATGCACCTTTATTAGATTGTGCAAGTGATTGGTAATATTTTTGCTATTGTTTTATCAATAATTATGAATAAAAATGCAAAGTGAAAATACTTTTATTGTAAACAATAATTGCTAGTAAAACTATCGACTACAAAGAATACAATAATTAGTTCTTTACATCCTATTAAATTCTATTAGCATTGCATCAATCGTAACGATAGTACAGAAACCACTACGTTGAATCCCACCCAGGTCGAACAGTACGGTCCGTATACGGCCATTGACAGTTACTTTACGACTATTTTACGGGAGAAATTTTGCCGTAATATCTGGCGCAGTAATACGGACCGTATTATCATGAGAGTACGGAGCATAAACAGCCGTAAACCATGAAAATTCAGTCCGGTTTACGGTGTCGTATTACGGCGCCAGGTATTACGGGCAAATACGGCCTATTTATTGCCGTAAAGATACCGTTTTGACATCGTTTATCGTCGACAAATAGACCGTAAACGAGTCCGTTTGATCAACCTGGGCATGGATTCCACGTATGGAAAAAATAAAGAAATTTCTGCGTAATTACGTTGATTTGAAATAACCGAGAAATTTTTTCCTTTGGTTGGCGTATGCCAAGAGGCGTTTTACTGCATACTTTCCTCTGTTGAATGCATACTGGCTTTACTCTCATATTTGAGAAGCAAAGTCGTTTACCCACTTTCGTCAATAAACATCGCTGACAATTTCAGAAAGTGTCATTCTCGGAAGAAACACCCAACCCAAAATACGTTTTTACTGATACATCCGTGGCTTGATAAAGAAACAGTGCAAGCACACATTCAGCGTCATTTTTTTTTGTTGAAACGAAAGAAAGAACTAAAGGCAGTTAAAAATCGAATCTATATTGTGTTTGATTTCATTACATATGATGAAAGTACTACTCTTTAATGGAACGTCAATATGTATCAATTTCTTCTATTATTCTTCGTATTTCGGATTATCTGTCGATATGTCTCTAGTTTTTTTTATTATAAAATAAAAAGATGTTATATTCACAGCTGTACATATATATTGAACTTAATATTATATTTAGTTAATGAATAGTTTCTATCAAGCTTTAAGACGCTATTTCATGTTTCTGAAAAAACTCGTATGAGTATATAAAACAGAGTGATAATCATTTGTATTTGACAACAACTCGATTCAATAATATCCAATGTTTATTTTCATAGTAGAACAACTTTAAAGCGTAATTATTAATACTTTTCCTCAATCAACAAATAAAAGAGATTCTTTTGTATATTTATGAGCAAGTGAATAAGAAAAACACATAACATCACTAACGTGAGATATTTTCATTGATAAATTAATTTACAATGTTTATTTAATATGGAACAAAACAAAATGTTTTACAGAAAACAAAAAACCATAACGAGATCAATTTCAGATGTTTTACATATTGCCAGATCGTTTTCATCATCAATCAATGTAAAATCAAGATGAACATCTCAGGTCGATCAAAACGGACCACCGTAAACCAGCGTAACATTACCGTAAACGGTCGTTTTTGCATCGTATTCCGTCGTAATACGGCCGTTTTAAGCCGAATTAAGGCGTTTTAACAGGGGCAGTATTACGGCCATACACGGGCACCGTATATCAGCCGTAAAATCTCATAATGCCGGCGTAATATTATCGTATTCTATAAAACATACGGCCGTATTACTGCCCCTGTTATACGGGGAAAATACGGCACGTAAAACGGACCGTATTTGTATCGTATACGACCGTTTACTGATCGTTTTCTTCGATGGGGGATAATTATTCAACATTGCTATTATTCAACTCGATTAATGATAATGATCGAAGACGATTAAATTCATTTAGTGAAAATAATGAGAGAAATGATTGAATCTGGCTACATGTGCTTTCATTTGATAATTTAAAATAAATGATGTTTTGTTTTATTTCCGGATTTGATTGTATTATCTGACAAAAGTTATTAAATAAAGATTTTTTGTAT
Source organism: Rotaria socialis (assembly GCA_905331475.1). NCBI lineage: Eukaryota > Metazoa > Rotifera > Eurotatoria > Philodinida > Philodinidae > Rotaria > Rotaria socialis. The sequence goes on along the minus strand of CAJNYU010002627.1, from coordinate 40,485 downwards.
TGTTCAAAGTTAAGATACACCCAGGTCGAGCATTACGGCCGTAATTAATCGTGTCGTAAACGGTTACTAACGACCGTAATGTCGTATACGATCGTTTATGGCACGATACAAAACGGCCGTAAATTATGGTCGAACGGTCGTGTACGACACAAGTTGATCGACCTGGATAGTGAAATATTTCGAATAAGTGAAGAAAAACGATAATTCAATTGAAGAAATGAATAAAATAAATCTGGTGCATTCAGATATTCAAAACATTCATTTAATACTTCATTTGGTATGAATTCAAATTTCATCTTAGAGAACATTTATTTTGTATGGAATGTGTGAGAGTTATTTACTTTTCTAGATTGGCTAGCTACATATGACATGTTCTTTGTTATACGTTTACTAATTCATACTATAGATGACATTGGTAAAAGAAGGAATGATAAAAAGAAATAATAGAATTTATTTTTCTAAACTATAGATAAATCATTTAATATGCTTGTCTATTTTGTTTGTTGGGATTATTTCATGAAGAAGAGAATAAATAAATGGTCAATTGCTTATATGATTATATACCGTACAAAACTATTTATACCTAAGGGGGAAAAGCGGATTCCGTCTATCCGGGATATGGTGACAATCCAGAGGATACGATGACGATCCATCCGATTCGTACGATACGCACGATACTCACGATACATTACAGATACCGAGGATACGAGTTCATTTCATCGAAAAATTCAAAAATAATAAGGATAAATGAATACGATTACAATGAGTCGTAGCTGGTGAAGAATTTCATTGGATTTGAAACAAATTTTTAATGTTTTTTTTTGTTATTTATTTCTGCCACGAGCAGATTTTTTCATAGAGTGAAATGGATTTAATATAAGAGAAATAGCAATTCTATTTGCACAGTGCCAGCTAGATCTACTTACTTTGCGTTCAATCGATCTAGGCGAAATATTTGACCGAGTTAATAGGTATAAAAGTCATCTCACACAAGTAAAGACTGAGCTTGTTTCCAATCGAAATTGTTTGACTTTGCTAACTTTCATATATGTATAGGAAACTAATTTTAAGGATGACGGTACATATTTTTTGAACAAATATCGTTCCGTTGTTAAGGTGCTTAAATGCTTTGAGAACCTAACTGCAAAAGGCTACTCGCTTTTTTTTTGAATATGTCTACATGCATTTCTCGACAACAATACATTTATTTACCTCGAAAATTTGAACCTACATGCAGGGTGTTCCATTTATTTTGAAACAATTCTCATAGCTTTATTCTTCCTCAGTGACTTATTCAGATCTCATGATTCTCATATTAATCTAACTCACTAAGACTGTACATGTTACCCATATCATCAGTGTTTGTATTGACGAATGCCTTGTGACAAAATACTGGATAATTTCGACAGGGTCATTTGGAGATTTTTGAGAAAAGCACACTTGTGGATACCACTGAAAGTGGAATTTTTTCGATTATTTCTTCATGCTATTTCCTGCCGGCCTCGGGCATATGTCACAGTTACATCTGCTGTTACTGTATCTATGCTGAAATTTTCAGCAATAAAGAGTGAGAATTCATAGAGAAATCGAGAGATATTTCTCGTGCATAGTTGAAGCGAACCTTGTTGTAAGGTTTATCCTACACTATTTCTGGTTTAACTCAGAACGTTACATGATGATCATAGACACCTAAGATATTCTCACATGTACGCAATTCTAAAATACAGTTAACTACCGTTTCAAACTTTTAATTATAACAGAGATGACAGCAGGATAAGACTTGCAATAAGTTTCGTTTCAACTATACATGAGAAACACTTCTCGATTTCTCTATGAACTCTCGCTCTTTATTGCTGAGACTTTCAGCATAGATACACTGACAGCGGATCCAGAAGAATGAATCCTATAGCCTAGGATCCGATGAGTTCCGATCGGTTCCTATTGGAATCCGACGGAGCTCTTCGGAAGCTACAAAGAAACTATCGGATTATCGTCGGATTCCTGGTTCCGGAATCGATATCGGATCCTAATATCGGAAACTAATAAAATCCGACAGTAACCGTCAATCGGAACCGGGATGCTTTGGATATCATTGGAAATACGACTGTCGGATTCGACATTGATTCCTCAACCAGGAATCCAACGGGATTTCGTCGGGTGGTAGGACTCTATAGAATCCAATGGGATTCGGTATCGGATTGATTCACCTGGGAACGTATCTGTGGTATATATCTGAGACCGGAAGATAATAGTATAGAGAAATAATTGAAAAAGGTTCATTCTCAAAAAGTGTAAAATGACCTTGTCGAAGCCGCCAAGTATTTTATCACAAGCCATTTACCTATACACAAACTGACGAAATTGATAACATGTATAGTCTTAGTGAGTTGAATTAATATGAGAATCATGAGATCTTAATAAGTCATTAAGGAAGAAAAACTCCATAGAAATTGTTTCAAAATAAATGGAACGCCCTGTATTAGAGATGTTTATTTCTTATGTGATCTTGAATCAGCTGATGAATATCGCTTTCTTGTCTGTAAAATAAAATGCAGAAGTGAACAGAACCCTAATCAGAAGTCTTCATTCGTGGTGTGATCTTGGGTCATCTGATGAATGGTCATTTCTTTCATTTGAAGTGAGTGCATTAAGTGTAACAATTCATTGGGATAGTTTTATTCGTATAATTCGTTTCATTTCTTTCATTGTTCGCAGACAGGTATTGATTTTATATAAGTTAATATTGGAATTTAATATGGCTGATTGATAATCATCTAGCAGAGCATCATCAACGTCTCTATTATGTTCATCTCTTTGCTTTAAACTAAAAAGAATATTAAAATGATAAGAATATATGAACAAAATATATTTATGCTCTTGTGAAACATGTAATTGAAAATAACTATGATAGCCATAACATCGATAGACGTTCGACAGCCTTTTGCTTTTGCTATTATTATATAAAAGTAAAAGCGCTAAGTGGGTGCACTGAAAAAGTATTGGTTTCAATGAAATTATAGAACTAAAAACTGATGTTTCTGACAATAATTTTTTAAAAATTGGATACCATGGGCCATTCTTCATTATGTTCTCTTTGAAAACCAATGCATATCATCAACGTTTGCATTCGGTCATGGTTTGAAATCAAACCAAGTAGAATAGATTTATGGGAAGTAGCTATGAAAAAAAGAGTAATGATAATAATTGTGAAGATTTTCGATGAAAATAATATAGCTGCAAAGAGTAATTTCTTGTTCCTGGGAAATTTTAAAAGACATCCCCATATCAATCAAAATCTAATACATTCATATCGATCACATTGTCCTTTTCTCCACTGATCAGAGCCTATCGGCAGAAATGTCTAATGAACATATTCTTTGTAAAATTACAGGGTCAAAGTTGTCCCTTTGAGGCATTGTTCCCTGCAAGAAAATATTGCTAAATGTGATAAATAATATAGGATTCCTGATCAAATCTCATTATTATGGACTTGGGATAAATTCATTTGTACATCCAAACTTTCACTGAAGCAATAAACTAATGTTCTCGATGATCATCAGTTGTTCAACAAAAATCTTCAATCCTGTATCTTTGCAACAGATGGATTATCTCATTCTAAAGCTAATGTAACAATTGTTCATACTATTTAGTTTTCTATTGAAAGAATTCCAAAGAGGAAAAGAATAATACACGTCTTTTCATTAATTCTTGCATGAAAATTACTCAATTATTGTTCAGCTAACTTGATCTCAATTATGATTATGTATTATTCATTGAAACATTTCAGTTGAAAATGTTAAACAGCATTCAGTATTAACTTCAAAAATTTATATTTATTTAGGTGTTCGTTTTTTTATTATTATACTTTAATCAATACAAAACTTCAGTTTTTTGATTATAGAAAAACTCATCGAATAGTCAATATTAAATACAATCGCTTAATAAAAGTTCTTTTATCAGTAAAGAAGATCAAAAAACTTCCGGACGCAATTCGTACGCCATCTTGTTACATTACTGCATAGCTGTGTTACAGAACGCGTCAGCTGATTTACGTTGTTGTTTTTTGTACGTTGTTTATGCGCGTGCGTGTTCTTCATCTTACAATTAGTACTATTATATTATTTATTTGACTATTAGTTATCGGTAAAAAATGGTATGGATCAAAGTTGTTCAACTAATTACACATATATTATATGTTGTCTAGTTATTGCTATTAATTTAGTTTATTTTATTATTATAACACTTAAACTATTTATACAGTATCAACGACGACCAGCAACAGGATATTATCAAAAAATGACAGATCAATCAAGTAAAACAACGACAACAGCACCATCACGTATTACAACATCAACCAGCAAGACTGGCTTAGAACGTCTAGCTCAACTGTATCCTCATGTAACTGAAGATACACCATTACCATCGAAATGGAATTCAAAAGAAAAAGCACCATCTTTAGCACTTCAACAGAATAATCTTGCTGTTGCATATAAAGGTAAAACGATGAATATAATTTAAAAATTTTCTATTCAATTTTTAATGTTAGGACCTGGAAAATCACATAAAGATGCAGCTAGTGTGCGTTCTGATCATCCTATTCCATCGCTTACTGGAATTTATTATTATGAAGTAAAAATACTAAGTAAAGGTCGTGATGGGTATGTACAAACTAATCTTAGTTTCCTAAATTAAATTTTCCATAATTTTAATATTTCTAATGTGTCTTAATGTTGAAATCATTTCTAGTCATTTATTTATCTATCTTTAGGTTTATGGGTGTCGGTCTATCAACGAGTGAAGTAAATCTTAATCGTTTACCAGGATGGGATAAAGGCTCCTATGGTTATCACGGTGATGATGGTCATTTATTTTGTTCAGCAGGCTCTGGCATTGCCTATGGGCCCACGTTTACAACCGGTGATTTTGTTGGTTGTTGTGTTAATTTTCTTGAAAATTCTTGTTTTTATACTCTTAACGGTTATAATATTGGTAGGCTTTTTTGTTTTTGTAATACATGTTATGTATATGTATGTCTCTTGATTTAGGTACTTCATTCAAAGACATACCGGTAATTTTAACACTATTAAATTATCTATTTTCTTTTGTGTGGAATTGACATAGAAAAAATGTAATGAATGAAAATTAGAAGATCGAAATTTGTAGTTGTTTCTTAGTCTATAGAAAATGAGCACTACAGATACTGTACAGATCAAAACTCATATTCACAAAACATTGTTTTGATTTTCCCGAGACATCGTATGGTCAACATAAAATACTTCACTATCACTATTTTTCAGCCGCATTCATTTTAATTGCAAAAGCAACTGCATTGACGATTCTTTGTTTTTAGGCGGAGGTCTATCCTACAGTAGGATTACAAACTCCCCTTGAAGCCATCGAAGCAAATTTTGGCCTTAGTCCATTTAAATTTGATATAGACAAGTACATGGATGTAAGTAAAACAATATAATAATTCAATTTGAAAGACAATATACTTTTTTTTAAAGGAATATCGAGATAAAACTCGTCGAGCAATAGTAGAGTGTACATTGAAAGAAGGCGAACTATTGCATCAAATTCAATTACGTCGTATTGTTTCAACATATCTCGTTCATTATGGTTATTGTGCTACAGCTGAACAATTTAATAAAAACGCTGAAAATGTCCATGCTGATGAACTTAATTCTATGCGTAATAGACAACGTAAGTAAAAGAATAATAATGTAAAAAATGATTTCCATATTTAATCATTTATGAAAATATTTTCCTTGTTTTAGTTATTCAAAATTTAATTCTCGAAGGTCATACAATGGATGCAATCGAAAAAACAAAAGAACTTTTCCCCACACTGCTCAATAATAAAAATCTTCTATTTGTACTCAAAGTTCGTCAATTTATTGAAATGATAAATGGAACTGACAGCGAAATTTCAAAACCGTCCACATCTTCTCAGACAAAAATTTCTTCATTATTAAATCATAAAAATCAATTGAACAGTTTATTAACCAATAGAAATGCATCGTCTACTATGACGACAACAACAGCAAATGATTGTCCATCAATACCTCTATCTAAATCGAATACATCTCTACGTTCTCGTTCCAATAGTCCATATAAATCTGAATCTAATCAAACAACGAATTCAGATGTACAACAACATAGTAATGCTACTAATAATGAATTATCTCAAGGTAAATTTATTCAATCAATTTTTTAATAAATTTTCTGTTTTTTGGATATGTTAGAAGCGTATACAACAGTAAATTCATTACCATCTCATCATATGGATGTGGATGACGAATTGAATGGTAATAGTATAACAAATGGTTTTAGCAATCACGAAACAGTATCCTCCAGTTCCTCCTCTTCTTGTTCTATAAATCAAATTTCTAATGGCCATTCACTATTAGATGATGACAGTAATAATTTGACTACTGATAAAACTTCAATCAGTAATGGATATTTAACAAAATCAACAGAAAATCTCGATACTATGGAATGTGATGGCATTAGTGAGTCAAATCATACAATGCATGTGGAAGATACTTCATCGGATGTACAGAAAAAAGATGATGAAATTCTTATTAAAATTCTTCAGTTTGGCAGAGAATTACATACACTCAAACAACAATTAAATATTGAATATGGAGAAAATCTACAACATGATAAAATACTACAGGTATTTTGAGATAAATTATATATTAATATAGATGGATACGATGAGACTAACTCTGAAGAAAATAAGAAGAAAAACGTACAATTATTTCACTGGCATGAATAATGCATTCTTGATATATTCCTATTGAAGGATTATAAATCATTGTCATACAAAAATCAAACATATCCGAATTGCAATAGTATCTATCACTGCCGTAACAAATTCTTTGAGTTCCGATTGTACTGATAGAAAACAAAACCTTGTAAAAGAATGTGCGAGTGAGATATTTTTGCACTTTGTACTTGAACTGAGCCATCTTCGGTTGAAACCGTCGGATCGTCATTAGGTTATTCGATTTTTCCCTACATACTTTAAATTGTATGTAAAATTCAGTATAAGGGGAAGTCTTTTCGGCTTTTTTCAATATCACATTAAATAGCGAGTTGATTTGCACCATTCATTTCGTTTTTATTGGTTATTTGAATTTGTTGCAGGATGCATTCAGTTTATTAGCATATCCTGATCCTAGAATATCGCCACTTGCTCAACTATTAGAACCATCGCAACGTGAATCTATTTCCAGTGTATTGAATAGTGCCATTCTTGGTAAATGATTTGATCTACTTTTATTTTTATTTTTAATAAATATTATTTTGCAGAAGCACACGACATGCCTAGACATCCGGCGCTCGAAGTACTTGTTGGCTATTTAAATGAATGTGACAAATTAATGCATAAGAACAATATACCGGATTGTGCCTTCATTGAATTGAACAAATATGTACGATAAAATAAAAAATATCTGTGTATAAAACATTGTCAATATGAGTTTTCTTTGTGTCTCTCATTTTTTTAAATTTTTATTTCGAAATGCATATATATATATTTGTTAGCAGCATTTCTATACTACAGGTTATTTGTCTTCGCGGTGTTTTTTTAAATCTATTACTATTTTCTGAACAGCACATTTCCTCACCTTCATCATTTAAACAAGAACGCAAAGAGAAATACGACCATCATATCAGGCATGAAATATATCCGTGTACAGTTCTTTTATTTTATCTGTGTTAGTTTGCCTATTGATTGGATATATATATATATATATATATCAGAAATGAGGTTGCTTTTGTTCTTTTCTTTCATTTGTGTATTATACAAGAACCTGTAATTTAAAAATCTCCTTATTATTTTTCTCGCTACTTTACTACGTGTTGCGACATTTTGTTTGTTTTTCTTTGCAACAGTCACATTAACGTGAATAATAAGTTACTTCAGAGTGCCTACTACCTTTGACTGAAATAAAACTCTTATTCCATATGAAGCTAAATTTTGATAGCATAGCGAGAGATAATACTTTTTTTTCAAATAACTTTTCAAGCTGTACAAAAGTCGATCGGCGTCTTAACTTTTGAACTGGTGGATTCATCTATAAATCTAAAATAATTATTAGACATGAATATTGTACTGCATGACAAAAAAGAAATCCATTTTCGCTCCTATACTTGAGAAAAATACGAATTACAGGCTTTCAAAAAAAAAATAAATAAACGAAGCTTAACAAAAGTGAGAAAATGAAAAAACTAACATTCCAAAGAGGCACCTATCGATATTTTAATTTTGTCTTTTTCAAGTTAAAATCCAACGAACTTAAATCAAGTTTGACGCATTTTTATATATTGTCCATATGACTGTGTTAGATTGAACATGAATGATGCGTAAGTAACACGCAAGTTTCTTATCTAAAAACTTTTCTATCTATCAAATCATCATTCATATATATATATATATCCAAAAAGACGCTCAGCACTTTGAAATAAAATCACTCTAATTTACCGAACGCAATAGATTTGCTTCATCATCTTGAAAAAGATAAGTGTAACAAACAGAAAATTATCTATACTGTCGCTGACTAGAGTAAGATGTTTTACTATTTGCTTTACAGTTTACCATCATGTCACGTTGCTTTCTTGACGCTTTTCCAGTCGAAATTTTATATGCAATTTTTAGTTATTTTCTTGCACATGAAATTCTTCTCACCTTTTCGAGTGCGTCTCCATTTGTCGACGCTGCATTAGTTACTTACTCGGACTATCGAATTGATTTTAAATCAATTCTCAAGCGTCATTTTGATCTTGTATGCCGGCGAATTCGTCCAGATCAAGTCGTTTCTCTTAAACTTTTCGATGACGATGATACGCCTTGTCAAATCAAAATTTTCCTTTCGCAATTTCAAATCGAGCAATTTACTCGTCTACGATCATTAACATTGCCTGATGTTCAAACCAGTTGGTTGCAACATATTCTTTCAAATTTAAACAAACTTGAACGTCTAAATTCGCTGAAATTAGTAAATACGCCATTTTCTGGTCGAATCTATGAACGTAGTGATTGTCTCATAAATTATACAGTAGAAAATCGCTTGAAGTGCATACCATTATCACACCTTCAACAATTAACAATCTCAAACTGTTCTTTTCATGACCTTGAAAATATTTTTACTCGAGCACTACAACTTAAGTCACTCAATATACAACTGACGGGTGCGGCTGCAAGCTTAAAATATTTTCCTGTTCTACCTCAATTGACAAGTCTCATGCTGAAAATTGACGACGAAAACAGCGCTTTTGTTCCAACTGGCAATAATTTGAGTAAGACGCGAACGATTCATAAACACATCGTATATATGTGATCTATTCTAGTCTTGTCAATGAATACGTTTGAATTCTTTCTCTCGAAATTACCTCGTCTTCGACATCTAGTATTAGATGGACAAGCTCATACGAGTATTATCGATGGACGCCGATGGGAAATTTTAGCGATGGATCTTCTTACGTTCAATTTCAATTTTAAACTTGAAATTAATCAAATCGAGCAAATTCTTGAAACTTTTCGTACTCCATTTTGGATTGAAAGAAAACGATGGTTTGTCGCCTATATACATGGTCGTCTTTTCTCGGTGCCACATTTTGTTGGCAGATGCATTACTCTTCCTTTTCATACACCTGTTCATTCGACCACACCCAATGATGAGCTATTTTATGAACATGTAGATAGCCTTGGACTGCCTAATGCTGAAATCGACGATGTACATCGTTTCGCTCATGTTACGACATTGAGATTGGAACTAGCAATTCGATTGACAACTATTCAAACTATGATTGATCTAAGTCGAGTACGAGAATTGATTCTCTACGGTCGTGAGAGTCTGTCGATTATTTTGCAAATTCCGACCGTCATGCCTCGGGTCGATAAAATATCGCTCTATTTTGGTATTTCTGAAAATATTAATAATGATCTTCGAAGAATCCGAGACATGCAACCGATTAAACAAGTTCGAACGCTTCAAATAATTGGTAGTAAGTACATGTCACATGTCAGAAATATGTCTTCTATTAAAGAACTATGCCGTATATTTACGCATGTGAAACAATTACATGTATTCGATCAGACGTCGATTAGACACATTGGCTGTTGGATAGATGGATTCAAATACCTGTCCAATGCATCTTTTTACTTATCTCTTTCGATGAATGAAACTATAAATCATCGATTAATGCGTAAACCAAATATGCTAGTGAATGGTTCATGCTCTTTAGCGAATGGTACATTTGAATGTCGAATTATTGACTTGGGTGAAAGAAAGGCATATTGTAGTATTTGGATCGGGGATCAGGCAAGTCTTTCCCAATACTAACAACTATTCTTATTTCTTTTTATGATCTTGAATGACTTCTAATAGCCGGCGCAATCAATTTATTATATTCCTCGACTACCACGTCTAGCATATTTGTTGTATCGATTACAACATGTTTTTTATCGCACCGTGATTAATCAATTCACAGGACTGCTTTTTGTTGGCGTGGCTTCAGAAGTAACCCGCAAGACAATTAACTTGGTTTGCCCGTTTCTCTCCTGTACATTTAATACTCGCCAATTCAACAGTTGGTTGGGCTTTTTGCATACTGCCTATTTCATGTGTCATTATCTTTTTATGCAACTGATTACGGAGTTTAACGTCCAATGCACTGACAGTATTATCTGCATAGTCTACTATTGTCTTGCAAGTCTTGTAATATTTATTTACAGCTCAATGTTCAGTGTTTTCTCTAACAATGCCATTGATATTAAATTCATAGTGGTGTTTATTGATGTTGGCTGGCCAGCCACACTCTCTACATATTTATCGGCTGCACTTCTATGTCTCATTCTCATTCTATCCAAACGAAGCTTAGTCTTTTTGTAGAACGATTATCTAAATAAATCTATTGATGAAAGCACTTTTTCAAGTGTTAATCGCGAATTCGAACGAGAGATGATAAACCTGCCGATAGAGCTCTATGAGCTGGTCACAGTGGTGGTCGACGTTTTCCATCGTAGGAGTTTCTTACGGAATTTTAGATTATATTCACCCAACAGAACACGAGACACATGAATAGGCTGAGCTTGTTTATTAGGACGTATTTCACGAGACGTACATATTTTTATTGGTGGAAATGATAACTGCAGAAAAAAATGTTCGGAGCAAAGACTACGGTGATGATGGCTATAGAAAATAAACGCATAGTCATTATAGTTATTTGTTGGATATTGATCTACATTGATACTCAAACAAATCTATTTCAAATAAAAAAATGACTTCTAGTTTAGCTGAAAATAACAGCAAGCCCTCCACGAATTAGAAGTTATTGACATAAGAATCTCAGCAGAAATATTGCTATCGTCTATCATTTATTTTTTTTGAAACCGGTACGATCGTGTCCTGCCATATGTTTGGTTGATTAGACTTGTATATTGATACAATTAATCTGACTTTTTTTGTAACAATTAGTAGGACAAAAATATTTTTCCCTCGGCATTTAAACTATCATCGCATAGATATATTCTCTACAAGCATGCTCATAGTATGAAGCTTTAATGAAAATATTTCAAATATTAATCTGAAGTCTCCCTCCTCGAGACTTATTATAGTAATTGATTTTTAATTATTTATGAATGGAAAATCAAATGTCAACTGATTATTGGTGTCTACGAAGCGTGTCAATGTAATTTTGAACATTTTGTACTCGGTCGTCACTCGAACCGAAAGCAGAACGAGCATGAAAAAGAGAACGTTCAGCATGTTTAACAGCGACATCATAATTTCGAAGATCTTCACATGTTCGTGCTGTATTGAAATAAATTACATACATTTGCGAGTGATTTGGAGATGATAGGGATTCTTGAATTTTGAGAGATTTTTCATAAAATACAACAGCATCTTTTTTCTTATCCATAGATGAATAAATAGCAGCCATACTGCTATATATGGAAGCTAATGTTGAATCGTTCGGAGAAGATATGTTTTCTCGAATAGCCGCAGCTTTTTGATAGAATTCCAAAGCATTATTTTTTTCTTCCATGGAATTATAGGATACAGCAGTGTTATTGTAAATAGTTCCTAGGGCGGCATCATCTGATGAAAGTGTTTGTTGCATTATTGTCAAAGCTTTTCGATAAAAGGTCACAGCATCCGAATAATTTTTCATTGAATGATGTATCGCTGCAATACTTTGGTACGATGCAGCTAATGCTGGATCATTCTGCGGAAGAGTTTTTTCTCTAATAGCAAGTGCTTTTCGATGGAATATTAGAGCATTTTGTTGATCTGCAGTACAATCATAAGCAATGGCAATATTATTGTAAGTTGTTCCTAAAGATGAATCATCTGAAGGAAGCGTTATTTCTTCAATTGCTATCGCTTTCTTATAATAGTCGATAGCCTTCGAGTAATCTTTCTCCGAATGATAAATGAATGCCATGCTTTTATAGGTTCCTGCTAGCGAAGAACGATTGTCACCGGTTTGGACTTTTTCTAGAATATGAAGTGCTTTTTTATAATATTCGAGAGCATGTTCATTGTTTTCCAAGCATCTATAGGCAATAGCAATATTGTTAAAACTTGTTCCTATAGATGAATCGCTGTTTGGCACTTTACTTTCTTCTTCTACAATTGATTTTTTGTAATAAATGATTGTCTGTTCGTAATTTTCCATTGAATGATAAATTGATGCAATACTACTATAAATGTTAGCTACTGATAAATTGGTCGTATTTGGATTCTTGTCAAAAATAAAAAGTGTCTTCTGATAAAATCTTAGAGCATTTGCATTTTCTCCCATAGATTTATAGGCCACGGCAATATTATTGTACGTAATTGCTAATGTAGATTGTTCCTTAGGAGGATAGTTTTCACGAATTGCGCATGCTTTTTCATAATATAAAACAGCATTTTTATAGTCATTCATCTCGTAATACGTTAGACCAATATTAAAATAGCTGTTAGCTAATTCATGCTGATCCGGTGAGGATAAGTTTTCTTGTATAGTTGATGCTTTTTTAAATGATGAAATAGCTTCTAAATACTTTTTCATTCGGTTATATGTAAGTCCCATATTATTATATGTTGTTGCTATTGATTTATCTTTCGTTGGTTTGACATTTTGTTGAATTTCAAGTGTTTTTTCATAGTATGACAATGCAGTTGCATAATCTTTCTTTGCATTATAAATTAAACCGATGTTATTATAAGTTGTAGATAAAGACGATTCGTTTTTTGTAGATAATTTAAGTAGAAGATCAAGAGCTTTTTGACAATATTTAAGTGCATTTGTCTCGTCTTCCATTGCATGATATGTTAAACCAATATTATTGTAAGTATTAGCTAAATTTGGATGATTAAGTGAGAGATATTTTCGTTGAATTTCAAGTGCTTTCTCATAATAAGTAAGTGCCTTTGATTTTTCGCCCATGGAACTATACATTGTACCAAGATTATTATAACTATAGGCCATATCAGGATGATTTTCACCGAGAGAATTTCGACGAATATCAAAAACTTTTTGATAATAATTGAGTGCTTGTGCTTCGTCACCCATTGACTTATAGATGAAACCCATATTGTCGTATACTTGAGCAAAACTAATATGAACTTCTGTAAAAGAATGTTTTAGAATTTCAACGGAGTCCTGAAAAAATGATAATGCACTTTTATAATCTCCCATTGAACTATGCACAGAACCAATATTATTATAGCTCATAGCTGTGTTGGAATGGTACGGAGGAAGCCCTCTTTTTCGAATGTCTAACGATTTTTCATGATATTCAAGTGCTTTTTGGTGATCACCCAATGAATTATATATTGTACCAATATTGCCATAACTAGTCGCCAGATCTGTGTGTCCAGAAGGTAGAATGTTTTCTTGAAGTTCAAGAGTTTTTTGATAATATGAAAGTGCAGTTTGATCATCGCCCAATGAACTGTGCGCTGATCCGATATTATTATAGATAATACCGAAATCCGGATGATTGACAGGAAGAGATTTCTCTCTTATCGTAAGTGTTTTCATGTAGTAATCAAGTGCAGCTGCATAATCACCCAAGGAACTATGAACAGATCCCAAATTATTGTAGGTAGTCGCTATTAACGGATGATCAGATGAATGAGACGTTATTTCGATCTCAAGTGCTTTTTTATAATAAGATAGAGCAGCTGTATTGTCGCCCATCGAATGATATTCACTAGCAATATTATTGTACGTAGGTGCCAATGAAGAGTCATCTTCAGGTAGATGGGCTAATTCCATTTCGAGCGCCTTATTGTAATATGCTAATGCAGTTGTATGTTCACCCTTGTGACCATAAACATATCCAAGTTGATGATTAAGATGAGCCTGTTTACGCCAAGTTTTTTTGCCCGCCCTATTGAGTTGTATATCGAAAATTTCTTCAGCTTGATTGAATTCCCCCAATCTTAACATCAAATGTCCTAATCGATCCAAAGCAGTGCCTTCTCCAAACTCTTTTCTAAAATGATCGGTCAAATTTTTCAATACTTGATCATTATCACTGGTTAGATCTAACACAACACACCAATATTGATCTTGAATATGTTGAATATCCGTAACACGAAAAACTGTATGCATAGAAAAAAGAATTTCATTTTCGTATTCAAAAGAGCTTTTGTCTGCTAGATAAGCAAATGGAACGGATGATATCGCTGGATCAATGTTCAGTGTAAAGAGTACGCCGTTAACTTTTGGATTTTCTGCTGCACGTGTCGCAAATTGTACTGAAATATTGACGTCAATACTTGTTGATAGAAAATTATTGAATGAGAGAAGACCACCAATGCTATTTTTCAACTGATCAAAATCATCTTTTAAAATACCTTGGCCACGATATACCGTTATTTGTCGATGTTGACTCTTTTGTTCCTTATAACATTCTTCAATTTGTTTATGAAGATCACTTATGAAGAATCCCATTTTCATAATAGCTTCAATATCTTGAGATCTTAAAGCACGATTCATCATGGAATAGAGGAAAGATTCTTTCGTATACCATTGTATAGCTAAATGATTATTATATTCGGCAGAAAAATCATCGATCAAACCTAACTGATAATCATTATCCGCATATTGATTACGACAATATTCAACAAGAGTAGTTTTTGCTTCATAACCATGTTCCATATCCAGTAGAATTTCTTTCAGTAATTGTGTATACATAAATGTTTTGTCTAATGCATTGGATCCATCAGTTTTTATTTCAATATCTTTCTTTGGTAGAATACTAATCGAAGTTAAACTACCTATTTGTCCACTATCGATTTTAATCCCGAGGAAGATTTGTTCCATATCATGAAAAATACCTTTTATTTTTTTTGCCCATTTATTAGCCCAGCTAATTCGAAAATGTTTTTCTGGATTGAAGATATAAATATATTCAAGTTGTAGTTTATCGAAAACTAACGGTACGAGTTGTTCACCAATTCTATCCGAAACAATAAGAACAATTGTCTTATCGTTAATAGTTTCAAGACAATTGATGCATCCGTCGGCATCAGTAAATTTATATAGTAAATTTGTAATACGTTGAAGTTTAGTAATTGAATCTTGATATAGTTTTTCATTCTTATCTAGTTGAGGATCGACCCAAATGATAACTAAATTTTGATTTACATCAGATTGCGAATATATTGACGGATTAGCCGATTTTTTCCCTCCGGTGGATAGTTTTGCGGTTGCTGCGCTGCTTGCACTTGTTATTCTTTTTGCTGCATTATTTGTTGATACGGCTGAAGATATTCTCGATTGTTTACTTGCTTGAGATGCAGTACTTCTTATGCTCTTAGTTGTACTACGTTGAGATTCTGCTGACGGTACTCTTCGTTGTTTATTGGATGAAGGTGTTGCGCTTGGTTCTCTTTCGGTCACAATGTTTTGCGATGAAGAAGGGGGCATTTTCTCTAGCGAGTTATTGGTGTCACTTTGAGAGGCTATAGAATTAGCTACAGTTGCAGAAGTCGATGATGCTCCGCAACCCATGGTTAATAGAACTCTCTTCTTTTGACGATAGTTTTGAATGTATGAAAAATTTCTTTCGAATGTTGGAAGTTTGCACTGAATCACAATTTGTTGTTTTGTTGAAAAACTTCTTTCGTTCGTGCTATGATAGGGTTCTCCTTCTGTTGACATTGTAACGAGAAAGAAAAACTGCTTACAACAAAGCAACTATGTTGGAAAAAAAACATACATTTTATATTCTCTATGAGGAAGAATGAGAATGGATGTACAACAAGGAGAAAAACAGAGACTCAGTCTAATCCAAAACAAAATTGGAGTATAGTAGTAGTGGTAGGTACTCCAAGATACTCCTTCGTGTCCTCTACCGATCTGCATCAGCTCAGATGGTCCTATTGTGAGCATCTTCATATCCTTTTCGAGAACTATCTATGATTCAAACAAGTGAAAATGCACCCCATTCTCAATCGTATACTTCACTAATCGTCTTATCATCGCATTTAGTAATCAGAATTACAAGGCGTACAATAAAAACCATTGCCATTTCTTTTTATTTATCTCAAAAAGTCCCATTTTAAAATAAAACAAAAATCCATCAATTGAATAATAAAGAGAAAATAAAATAATAAGAGATTATGCAGCTTGTTCGCCAGTAAACCAATCAGGTACAATTCCATTCTCTAGATATTTTTCGCGTATAATTGATTGAGATTCAAGTGTATCAAGTGAACCTAAGATCGAGCCTAAACATAAACGAATAAAAATCTAGAACTTATTTCGACTGCTAAAATCTACCTCCGAGCCAAGCAGTAAAGTTTAGATTTGCTGGTGGAGAATGAAAATGAAATTGTTTTATTGCTAATTTATTTACATATGTTGCAATATTGACAAGATGATTTAATTCAGCATTGAGTCGATGTAGAAATCCAGGCATCATTGCTGTACCACCAATAACAAGAATATTATCGGCAAATTGTCGACGAAGATCAAGTGACGACTATGACAAATAACAGAAAACCACCAACATTATTCTTATGATTCAATACTCCTCAGTAATTCATACTTCAAGTAGACTATCGAGTATTAATGTTGCAACAGATTTTCCGTCGATATCTTGTTCAAATAGAACTTCACATGCGAATTCTCTGTATATAGATGCGAATATTAGTATTTGATTAGAAATAAAAATTCATTTACCTAACAATGCCTGGAATATGTATAATTGTTTCTGCGCCCAATGGATAATCAACTGATGACGCTTCTTTAATTGGTTCATCTGAACCTAATTTGCTTTTAGCGTAGATTTGTGCTCGAGGAAATGGTGAGATAAAACAACAGCGAACTAAAAACGAGCTTTCATTTTTTTTTCTTATTTCGAGTAATGGACAAGGAAACCTTTGATATCTTCCAAAACATCTTCGGGCAATGTGATATTAGCTTCGTTGAATGGCTGTTTTTGACCTTGTTGAATAACTAAAGCATGTTGTCGAAGTAATAATTCAATTTGTCTAAAAACAGAAAATAAGCCAAACAGTAAAAACAGAAACATCTTTTCGTAAAATCTCGACCGGATTAAAATCTGAACCACCATTTAGCTGTTATTGATTAATTACGAAAAGCTTTTTTTACATTCGAATTATTTGAGGATACATAGGCAGATAAACATACATAACCTTGATCTCTTAACAAACTATCATGTAAAATCGAAATATGAAAATATACTAATCGGTATACGTTAATAGTCCTTGTTTAGAATGTGCTTCATAAGAGTTATTTCGAAAAGTTGAATGCAAACCAAACGAAATCTAGTATGTATTAGGAATCATAGACCGAAACGAGCCAAAAAACATCCGACTCGACTCAACTCAAACAGCGAATTTTCAAAAAGTAGATTTTTTCAACAATAATAATAGTTGACAATAGCAGGGTTTTTCAACAACAACAAGAATCATATATATCCGTGATCGGTCCACCCGGCCAATTCATTATTGTGTGACAAATTGGTGAATAGAACCTGATGTATTCGGTTTCGGTCTATGTTAGGTATCCATATACAGCCACCTAGAATATCGAGTCATAAAAGTAGATGTCAGACTGTCTCCTTATTTTACTTTGTTTCAAGATAAATTCATACTCAAATGTCTACAAGAACCAATTATTTTAATTTTAATTATAATCTACTTTAGTTCTTACTTATGAATAGCTTGGCCAGCATATGGTAAACTCTCAAATTGAACTGCTAATGGTACACCTTCAGCTACAGGCATAATTTGAGCTTCTTTATAGCCAACATCAAGAACGAGTGCTGTGCTTCGACCTAATGTATACGTAGCACCGAGATGTGATGGAACAAATGCTAGAGATGATGCCTATGAAAACAAACGTTTGTAACAGTATTAATGATTCATTATATAAACACACTTCAAATTGTTTTAATAGAATTTCCGCTAATAAATGTCGGAAACTTGTCGGTGAAATAACTGATTCAATAATTACAACACGTCGTTCTCGACAGTTTGCGATATTATATCTAAATGGCACAAGAAGAAAAACATTTTTTCCCATCTAACATTCAAAACTTCCATACTTATAATATATTAATCGTATAAATTCAGTAAGACGCTCACGTAAACTGGTTAGATCAGAACTATCATCAAAAACACGTTGTGTCTAAATCAATAACAATAGAATTACAAATAAAATCATGCGATCAATACATTGCCATTGATTGTAACCGTCGTTGGAATGATATGACGCGGTGCAGAATTACCAGCAGATCCACATCTAAATTAAGAATATGCGGATTTCAATGAATTATTTATATTCGAAAATTCTTGCTAAAACAAAATTACTGCGCGCAGAGTTATTAATTGAAATTTTTGCTTATATATTTCTAGTCGACTTACTTTGTATACGCGTGTCCAATATCGATAATCACTGCTGTTTTTTCATTAGCTGCAAGACTATCAATAAATGACGTCATTTAAAAGAATCAATCTAAAAATAGAACAACAGTGGCATGCAGTTCAATCTAGACATTAGAAAAGAATATATATCCTATATGACTTATGTATACTTAGTTAAGATTTCATGCATATGAAAGCGTATCGCGAATATTTTCAATTTTCTATCGATCAATAACGATTCAAAATAGCGAACTGTTTTCAAAGTCTGAAACGTCTCTTTCACCTCAAACATAAATATAATAAATCAAGCAAATAAAGAAATATTCAATCACCTTTCATATAGTTCTCTAAATTCAAATGAATATGTAAGATCTTTTCAATCAACATAAAAGGCGAATCTTATCAAATACTTTAACATACTATAAATGATTTTCTTTCTTTCTCTGGAGCATTTTTCTATTTCAAAACTGGAATAAAATTAATTTAAAAAGCTAGTTTGTTTTTCTTTCACAAAACATGTTTGTATATTTCGATAAGATTTTAGAAATCAAAATAACAAACAAACACTATGAAATTGTTTTTTTTCTTTAATTTTATTTTTGTTGTTGTCGATGCGATGGTTATATTTGTTTGTTTGTCTTAAGCAACGGATTGAGCATTAGCGGCGATACGTGGCCATAAGTCAGCACATTCCTTGGCTACTGGTCCCGTTATTGCTGAACCTTTCATTTCACCTTTGTTATTGACAATAACTCCGGCATTATCTTCAAAATAGATAAATGTACCGTCCTTTCGGCGAAATGGTTTGCGTTGACGGATAACGACGGCGGGCATAACTTTTTTACGTAGATCTGGTTTGCCTTTCTTCACAGTTGCTAAAAAACAAAACAAAAAGATACATAATATATATTTTAATATTTGAAACAATAGTTCGAACCCTATTTAAACTATATAATATTCTAAGTTATTTAGGAATCAAATTTAAGGCCTGAAACTCTTCATTCCCTTCGAAATGTCTATAGAAACTTTTATCTTTTCAGATTATGCATTTGAAAATTTTCCTAGCATGGACAAGCAAATTATTCTCTCTAAAAATTGCAGGCGTATCATAGATTACTATACTGTATGTTGTTTTTTCATGGAAAACCTTAGCATAAGGTATGTAGAGAAATCTTG
Organism: Rotaria socialis; assembly: GCA_905331475.1. Classification (NCBI taxonomy): domain Eukaryota; kingdom Metazoa; phylum Rotifera; class Eurotatoria; order Philodinida; family Philodinidae; genus Rotaria; species Rotaria socialis. Next base: position 20,404 of record CAJNYU010002627.1, on the reverse strand, counting down.
ATCGTATATGTGGAAAACTTACAAATAATCATATCACCAACACAGGCAGCTGGTAAACGATTGAGTCGTGCACCAAAGCCTTTGACTGAAATGACGTATAAATTTTTGGCACCAGTATTATCGGCACAATTGATTACTGCTCCAACTGGTAAACCGAGGGAAATACGAAATTTACCACCTCCGACACCACCACGACCTCTTTTGGCTGACATGATTGTATCTTATTTTATATCTAGAAATAACAATATTCACATTAGAACGAAAACAAACTTCAGAATTAAAATATTTTTATATTTTTTTAAAATATATACACAGACACAAACGAGAAAAACGTGGAGATAATTCGCAAAAAAATATTTCTATATACATTAAAATCATTAGCTTTTTGTTCGTAAACGATGATAAGAAACATGTACAAATAGATATGATAACAATAATGACTGCTATGAGCATTTGAAGATCAGTTTCAAACGAAAAAAAAAGCGCAATAGGAAAAAAAGAAGAATATCAAGAATTATTCATGACAAAAAGAAAACAAAGTATAAGAATATCACACACCTTTTAGCCAAATATATTTTATTATTAAGTAAATAATATCTGGTTTTTTCCAATTCTATTGAACGGAGAAAATTTTAAATATCATAATTATTTTCACAAGAATATTGAAACAATAAATTAATAAATAAAAGAGATTCACATGCTTGATGTTGTAGTTGAAGACGTTGTTATTGTTATTGGATAAGAATTCAAATTTGGATTTTTTAATATTCGATTAGCTCGATAATCATATACATAACGACAAAAAAATATATTTTGATTACCAACAGTTTTTGCTGGTAAGGATCGATGATGAACACTCGAAGTATTCTTATTCAACAGTGACTTTAATTGTCCGACTGGCTCCGCATGTTCAAAGAAATTTGATGATTTCTCACGAAGACAATAACTATAGTAGAGAAAAAGAAAATTATCATATGTCTGAGAAAACAAATTTAAGAGGACAAGCCATTGTATATATTCAAAAGTAAGCTGGTAGTGTTTGCAAAAACTCCAGGAATGCGTCAGAAGAAAGACGTCTTACCGATTATATTCATTTAAATTGAGTACATAACATTTATCTTCAATGCATGCAGCATTGACACAATCGGAATATCTTGAAGCTAACAATTCATTTGGTAAAAAACGTTCTTTAGCACGTGCTGATAGTTCCGTATGTTCAGGATGATAATACCAAATCAGTGACATTTGAATTTCATCTGAAACAATAAAAGATGTCGATTAATAAAACAAGACAACTTCTCAGTAAATATGTGTTACCTGTTGTTGGTTCTTTCCAAAACCATTTAACTTTAGCTGAATATGGTGTCGAACTGCTATTCGCGCCAGTTTCAGGACGTAATATAATACAATCATTAGAATTGATTACATCTTTTTCTATGATATGTCGAATCGATGAATAACATTCTCGAAATACTGGCGGTTTATCAGCCTAGAATATTTTCAAAATTGAAAATATCATAAAAAAAAGCAAGATGAATAACTTACATGAATTGAAACAAGCTTCTGTTCGGATTTTCCAAATAAAATCCAATAGTGTGATATTTTCTGTTTTTTTCTTTGATTAACATTTTTATTTGGTAATGCTAAAGCAATTGAAGATGGTGAATAGGATCGTTTTCTATTGGCCGATGATTTTGATCGAGCTGAAATGTTTGACGCTGAATGTGTACGTTTTTCACGTATATTTTTATCGGTTAAAGAAATAGCTCTGATTGAATTTGTTGTAGCTGCTGAAACACTTCGACGTTTAGCAACGCATTCTGGAGACGTTTTATTATCAATAGACACATTAGCATTTAAATTTTGATCACTCAGTACTGGTAAAATAGTTCGCGATTCATTACTATCGATTGTTTTTCGTGGAGATATTGCCATGGAATTATTAGTATATGGAACTTGTTCACGGATGAGTGCAGTAGGTGAACTGAAATAATTATTTATTTCAAGTTAATAGATAAAAATATAAACGAGTAAATGTTCTCGTCAGTATCCGTAACAACTAATCTCGACTTAGTTTTATCGTAGATGCACTAAGAAACATTTTCAAGCATTCGCTCTCAACTATTTCATTGGAAATTATAAAAAAAAACATCTGTAGATAAATTTTGCAGCGGATTCTATCATGGACTAAATTCTGTATTTATGATAAAATCAAGATATATTACCTATTAGATTTTACTCCACTATTCACACGTCGTTTGGTTGGCGATGATTTTCTTCGCGTCGTTTTTATAATTATTTCATTGGATTGTAATTTATTATTAATCGAAAGATTTAACACATCGTTTTCAATCGTTGATGAACGAGGTTTAGATTGACTTTTAATAAGATTGTCATTCTTTGACTTTAAAATAGTCTCCACTTCTAAATCTTGGTCCTTATTAATTACACTAGAAGATTTTTCTGATGATAACGGTATTATTGCTGATGATGAACTTGAATTGTGTATATGATGATGATGATGTGTATGCAAATGAAACGTTAATGCTTCTTCTTTTGTTTGCATATGATTTGAAGCAGTGGATTTTTCTTTTGAATTCAGGATTGCTAGTTTTTTTGGTTTACTTTCCAGATTGACAAGTGACGTTTTCTGATGCGCTGATAATGACGATTGAAATGGCCAAGCTAAATATTGAAAAAATCGATGTTACAATTAATTATCTAATATTGAAATAAGCAGAAGATAAATCATAGAACGTCTCTTGTCGAAATTATAAATATTTCCTTTTATTCATAGTGCAAGAAATAATAATAAAAAAAAAGGGAATAGAAGAAAGCGAATAGAATTCATATGTGACTGTATGTGCAGATTTATTCGTAGTTCTTACATACCAATAGTTGGTTTCAGTCACTATTTTTATTTTCTTTTCTATCTACAATAATCGAATAACATGGTAATGAAAAAAAGGGAATCATATTTGAATGATATTTCAATATGGTTCTTGTTGTTAAGCGCTATTTCATCAGAAAATAACGTATCAAAAAGAAAAGTGTCTTTCTGTGTATAACATCGAATAGACATTCACAAAAATCAACTTATTTCCGTTTATATATTGTATTATACAAGAAAAAGAAATAAAAAAGAAATACCAATAAATAAAATATGAAAAGTATCATGTAAATCATTCATATGGCTTACTCGAATATTGCCAACAAGGTAAAACCGAATAATACGAATGTAAATCGAACGGATATGTAGTCGACGGAAAAAGAAACGTCGGAGAATTAATATGATTTCTTCCTGATAAATATGATGATGCATGAGAATTCATAGAATCGATTGCTTTTGAATCATTTATTAACGATGCTTGAAAATAATACCAAAATAATTCAATATTTACATTCAAATTTCATACTCAACCTGTAGATTTTTTATTCAATAAATTATATTTATTCGTCTCAGATGAAATTTCACATTCGAGATAAGGTGGTGATAATCGATCGTATGAATCTAATTCTTGTGTCCATTTAATAAGACTATCACGTTTGGTTGCATGATATAAGGGTACAGTTTCATGTACACGATTATGTTCGGCTAGTGTAGCTTCAGTCAATAATGGATATTTTGCAATAGCTGATACTGAGATAAGTGGGGAATTGTTTGATTCAATATTTGTTGACGGAGTATGTACAATTTCAATTGGAATACTAACTATCGATGGTGCAGAAGCCGGAACTGATGGAATATTATCTTTAATGGTAATTATAGTTTTTGTTGAAGGTTGTCGACGAATGGTCGATGCTGAATGTTTGTTATTGAGAGAATAATTATAACGACTGCGTTCAATTTCATTTTGTTGCATAATCATAGCAGATGCACGTGAACTTGCTTCACGACGAGTACGCGCAGGTATCTGAGATTCTGTTTGTGCAAGTTTTTTATCAGATTTTGCTGAATCATTAGATATTTGACGTTTTCGAGAAAGAGTTTTAGTATTTTTCGATACTTGTTGAGTCTAAAAAGCAGAAAAAAAATGCTTTTTTTCTTCTTTTGATTTTTCAATCAAATATTTACTTGCGAATTATTTGAAAGAACAGGAGTTGATTTTATTGAACGATTCAATTTTCTCGACGGTGAAAGAATACTATTACAATATTGAACTAGTGCCGTTGCTGTTAAACTAGAAAGACGTTTCTGTCGTGGTTGTATCAATGTTGATGATGATGATGTTGGTTCGCGATAAAGTTTTGTTGGTGAAGATTTTTTTACTGAAGTATTCTTTTTTACAACATTACGACTAACTTTTCGAATCGAATCAGATTTTTGCTTTGATTTCGATGGAGAAACTGATGATGTAGCAGATGTTTTTGCTGCACGAACATGTCGAGACATTGCTAGAAGAAGTGCTCGTGTCTTAGTATACCTAGTGTATCTAAAGCAAAAGTTAAATTAATGATTGATATCGAGTAAATGGAAAAATTTTAATACATAGATAAATAGAATAAATAACAACAAGCGATTACCATTGGACTCGTATGCGTTTTGAGAGAGTTTTAAAGTTACGAACACAATGTTGATTTTGAGAGAAAAATTCTTGTTAAAGATCATTTGTAAAATATTTTATTGAAAATATATGTTAATTAGTAAAAACAATTAACTATTAGAATTAATAATTGGCCGAAAGATGTCGCCGAAAGACATGCAAACGGTTTAAAATATTTTTCGAAAATTCCATTCATGAAACAAGAATATAAGACACACGAAGAAGAGAATTTCTTTTTTTGTCGATTTTGTTTCGAGTGTTGTTTCATACGAATATATCTGTTTGGATACTCTAATAGATACTACTTACTGAGTAGTATTCAGTATAGGTGATAGATAAAATCAGTGATTACTAAGAGATGAGTGAAAGAATACATTAACTGCTCACTTAATTGTCTTGAAATGTTGGCTTTGTCGAATCAAATTTATTTGAATTGAACTGAAATATAAATTGGAATCCAATTAAAATCTTTCATATTTAATTACTTTGTTAGTCACAACAACAGCAACAGTTAACAAATATGACATCTTTTTATTTTATTTCAAACCTATGAGAATTTTCACATGACAAGTCATCTACACATAGACATATGATAACTTATTCTATTTAATTATTAATTTCATCAATAAAACAAATCTAGCTTAAAAAATACATTCATTTCATTGTGATTGTTATCATACACTTGATAAGTGGCAATAGAGCCATTAAAAATAATTCAGTATATATGTCATGTCATATCTATGATTTCGTATCCACATGATTTCTTTTTATCACTTTTCCTAACGAACCATAATTGAAATTAAAATCATAACTATCGTGTCGAAACAACGAGCAATGCTCACTGAAAAATTCAGTTCTGTCTTATCTCACATCGAATAAGCTGATTTATATTCTATACATAAAAGTGAAACATCTTCTTCAACAACAAAACATTTCTCATTCTCGCCCACACCCTCATGCTTTTTCCATATGAATAACTTCTGCAGTCATCAATCATGAGTTGATTATGACGTTAGATAAGCGATGTCTCTAATGGCCATCAAATATCTATTTTCATAGTTTAATAAGCAATCTTTAAAGAGAATAATATGTGGCATGTATTTTATTTATGAATAAAAAAATGCTGTATTTGTACAGTATTAACAAAAAAAAATGTCCAAATCTTTCAAGATAATGACTTTTTTGAGTAGATTCCTTCTTCTAAAACAAAAGTTTAAAAAAATCGAATTGAAAATCTATAAATATTCTCCAAGATACCTTCAAGCAGCGAATTTGAACGACAGAAAATATTTGTATTGAGAAATTCACCAGTTTTGTCACATTTAATTACTAAACGAAAATCGATTTGAGATTTTTTCAATTGATAACGTGCAATTTTGTTTTTTGCATTGTGTCCAACAAATGGACAAGGCATTTCGTTGTTTTCTAAGACGAAAAACAGAGATTGATTGAATCACACATCATTATGAATTGTTCTTACCAAATGCATATAAATTATTGATATGTTTAAGTTGACATTGTTTCAGACGAGTAAGAATCATATTAGGAAAGCTAAACAATGATGATGAAGTTAAATTCTCTCGCAATTAGCAGATGACATACTGTTTTGAACGAGAACAAATCTCTTCTTTGTTTATTTTAAAATAGATTGATGAGCCTTGGATAATAATGTCAGAATGTCTTCTTTGCTTTGCACATGAATAAAGAAGCGGATATGGATGAATGAATGATGTATCTTGATAAGGCACGGTAAGACGAGTAACTCGTATGAAGAGATTAGAACTATCTGATAAAATAATAGGAAGCTAAAAAAAAAGAGAATTTTATCAATGCTATTTTTTTTTTCTTTTTCAAAAAGACTAAATTCGATACATATCTTTGATTTTATCTTCTTGGTTTGTGTGACATAGATTAATGACTTCAACAAATTTATAATTTAACATGACAGCTAATGTAATTATTGGTCAACAGGCTGAATCTTTTTGGGTGGGAAATCTCACTGTTGGAAATAAAAGATAGTAAAGATATCTGTGTCGGCTAGGGTGAGAACTATTCTATAACTACCTGGGACACGATTCGTTTTTTGTCTCATGGTATTCCAGCATTGTCCTGTTTTTACTTATCAATGCTCCAGAAGAGAAAATTCTTCAAACTTCTGTCGAGCTCCAATTCATTGGCCGCTTTTTATTTTGTGTTTCACTTACCTCGATAGTAACGTAACGACCACGTTCTCCTTTTACATAACGGCCCGATAGATTTTTCTTAACATTTTTTGTATTAACTCTGTTTCCATTGATCGGTAAATTTGTAATTTCGCTTACATATCGTACATGATAGATCGGTTCTGGCGGATTAATAAATGAAAGTGAAATATCAAAATTATTTTTTAAATTTACAGATGACTAAAAGAAATGTATATTAATTCATAGAGCACACACAGACAGATATCATTGTAGTAAACTTACAAAATTGTTGGAAATAATATTTTGCTTTTGTTCATCGTTATAATTCGATGGTGGCACGGATATAGCTAAATAAAATTCATATAAAAAAATCTTCTTTATGCACTAGTAATGTTAATTACTTTGTGGGATATCGAAGTTAGAATTTATGAAAAATTTATCGATAGATTTTATAGCTTCTACTTCCACTTCATGTTTTGAAGAATATTCATCAAACGAAGAAAACAATTGGCCAGGATCGATTGGCACTAAATGGTACAGATTTATAAAATATTTTTACAATTAAAATTAAACTTACTATCGATATCATTAAAATCAAGAGAAAGTAGACTATCTTCGTTATTTTCAAATATCATTGCTGTTGAATTAAAAATGATGTCATTCAGAATAGGTGATTCGTCTCCTTCCATTTAGGTGGTTAATTTGCTATGTGATACCACTAAAATGAAAGAAAATCGACTGTCTTTTCTGTTGTGAAGATTAAGATGATATAAAATGAATGACTCTTCATTTTTTCTTTTCATCTGTTTCATACCTACATTAATAAAATGAACGAAAAATATGAATGTTCTGTCTTAACGTATTTTGTTTCTTTTCTGTCGTTCCCAAACTGATGCGAATTATCTTCTCAGCAAAAACGAAAACAAATGATATCCAATCGTTAACAAGGAACGATTATTCACATTTGGCTTGACGGATACGTATTTATAAAAAAGTATATTCCTGATCATCAAAAATGATATCTTCTACTCTTGTTTGTTTTCGCATATGTTTTGTTTTAATCTGCATTTCTAAAATGACAGGCAACAAATATTTATACATAGTGTGATGATCTTAATGTGTATGGGTTCAATTTTAGAAGAAATGACAAAAAGAACCGTACTGTGATAGAAATATAACTGATAGTTTGTGACAAGATCGATATCCATATGTTCCAACTGATACACAGACTGAGTGTGAATTTTGTTTGGCATGTGACTTATGATTATCTCTTAGATTTAGATCTAGACTATGAATCGGGTAATTGCATCATTCAATTTTTTTATTTTTTCAAGACTCGAGGTGTTGCCCATATTAAAACGTTTATTTATGAAAAATTCCTTTGATAGTACGAAATAGATTGTTGAAAAATGTGACTTCGCTATGAGACTATGCATTAATTGCGGACAACAATTAACCTAATTAGTGCAAAATGACCGCAGTTTGGAAAGATTAAAAAATTATTTTCTCATTTTTTATTGAGTGTGGTTGATAAGGTAAAAAAATATAAATGCCAAAAGAAACTTAGCGTCTTCTTTTCTAGTATTACGTATAATTTCATCGAATAAAATTTTTATAATCGCTAAGATTGCTAAAACAAAAAATTCTATTTTTTTCTCTTTTACATTATAGCCTATTCGTTGTCTTTCTTCTCTGCCTGTTTCAGCCAATCGACATTCATCTCTTCAACGAAGAGATTAAAAATTTCTTCATTTTTTTCGCATTCGATATTCAGGTCATTTCAATGCTTAATTCTATTTCGACACTATTGAGATTGTAAATAAAGAGATTTCATATGAAATATTTGTGTTACAATGTGAAATGTTGACTGATCCATACTTTATTAATTTAACATGAATAGATGTAAGTTATCTTAATAGAAAAGATGTTGATATTTCACAAAAAGAAACTAGATAATCATACGCTGTTCGTTCGTTGATTCCTTGATAATAAACGATTAGAAAAAAAAATTCCCACAAATTTGAAATCTTTGGATGTGCAGCGTGTTATGATCTAAAAATGAATTCCTTTCTTGCTATTGAAATTATTTCGCTTTAGTAAAAAGGTTTACTTTTCCGACAGTCAATGGTAGCATTCGTCTATGAAAATATCTAAAAACAATCTTCACGACCATGATGAGATGTGTGATGTTACTTTTTCTTGTAGAACATCATGATATTTTGTTCTAGGGGACTGCTCGTCTGTTATGTCAAAAATCATAATGATTATTTGATGCTTTGTTTCAATTTTTAGCACTGCCTAAAATGGATATGACACTGAATATTTAACCTACGGCTATACTTTATTTAATCTAAGGATAGACTCTGATGTTTTATTTATTGCTCTATATTTGTCAACTGCTTTGATTACATACGAAATATTTACTCATCACTTTCTCTACTCTTCCCGTTCTTTTTATCTTTAGATATATTAAACTACTCTTTAATGACTATTGCTTGAATGAGTGATCTTCATTTGTGAAAATAAATGTGTCTATAAAAAAAAGAGGATCGAATCTCGTATAGTTCTTATCACATGTACACATGATTTACTATGTTTGATGCATTTGCTAATCAGTTATTCTGCAAATGAAAATTGCTTTGTCTACAAATAGTCTTCGTCATTTCAATATGATTCGTTTCCAGGGTTGCCACCTGATGCAGTCTAAAAAGCGAAAAATAGCGGAAAGAAAAACAGAAAAAGCCAAAAGCTTATATTATAGCAAATTTGTCATACTTCTGAAAATATTAGGCATTTTTTCGTACTTATTGCATTTATTTTATCAAAGTTTCAAAACATAGAAGACAATGACGATTCACTGTATTTGTAAACAATACGAATTTATTCAGCAATAACAGGTTTTATTCTTTGCATATGTTCGATATGGAACACGTTTCATACAGAAATAAATGTGAAAACTTCGGATTTCATCCGAGAGTTATGTGTACTGCAAAAAGTGCATGAGATATATGAGTCATTCTAGAATGTCTGAACACCAAAATTATCATGAAAAACTAGGCAATTTGATTTCTGGATGCAGTTTTTGTGCATTTGAGACGTTTTTCAGGCGATGTTTCGTTAGAAAGCTACTGTTTAGGTCAAAACTAATCTCAGATTCAGAATCAGCGTTAAAAACTGAGTCGATTTATATATGTTGTGAATAATTCTGAGAAAAATTTGTTTTTTGAAAAAAACCCTGTACTCCTCCTCAGGAATGGCATGGTCAAAAATGGCAATTTTCTATATAACTCAACCATTTCTTGAGGGATTCTTCTCATCTTCGAACTCGACCGAGATATTCATGAGATTGAACTGTGTGGAAAATTTCATCACGGTCTGACTCTCCTTTCGAAAGTTATCGTGCTTACGGCCGGCCGGACACACTGACCGATTCTAGTGTACTCACTTTTTGAGTACACAAAAAGCGGAAGAGGTGGCACCCTGTTCGTTTCTTTTAAGAATAAGAGAATGATAAGTGAACGTTTCCTATGTAAACAAAACTATTTATAAAAAGATCAAGGGTTAAAAGGTTAACCCTTTCCGGCCGGATGTTGCCAAATGCCAACATTTTCTCCTAGGGGGGTACGGCAATTTTCAAACAGCCGCCCACCCTCAAAAATGATGAGCCCCTACATATCATTTGGTGAACAACTTCTCCTAAGATTTGATCAATAGAATACAATATGATACACGTACACAAAACACAATAGTAAAGATGCGAACGAATTATATGACTAAAAGGGCTTTGAGTTTTCGATAATCTGCTTTCGAACTTTTATCACTTATTCCGATGTTTATTTATTTGATAAACAAGTTGAGATACTAAGCATATAGAATAATTTCAAGTGGTAAAATCAGCTTGCAGATGACAATGCAAATGCTGACACAATACAATACCTATAAGAAATGTAAATTTATCGTAAAGAAATCACGTTTTGTATGTCATGTCTTACATCGAATTGTTTTCCCATCTAGAACAAACCATAATCTAATTTTCTCTTTGCTGAATTCTCTTTGCCTACTTGATAATTGTACTACCATCAACTTCATAATCCCAAAGGCAAGCATTACTCATATGAATATTTTCCTCACTCTTAGGAATAATCATTGCTGTGATAATTGTTTTAAATGAATTATGAATTTCTAACAAAGATTGTTGACATCTATCAACAATCTGTCGTGTCCAACTATTGACATTGTCTTCATTGAATTTATTCCTATTGAGAATATCTTCGACTATTGCTCGAATGATATTCGTAGTATGACTGAGATCGAAAGCTTCGTTCTCAACTAAATCGTTCGAATGATTTACAGACATAAATATAATTTGTTTCGGTTTTATTATTGATTATTAAAACAAAAATATAAATAGTGAAATATTTTGGCGGCTTTAACTTCTATTATTCAGAATGACATCTTGTGAAAGGACACGTCAATCGTATTCACGGTTGGTTAGTTTATATCCATTGAAACATTACCAAGCGATTGACGTACTACTTAAAATAATAGCAAATAGTAGATGCGACAATCATCAAGTCACCTGTTATGCGATAAGAAAAAACGTTTGCCAGTAGACAGCATAAGCTATTCACCACTATGAACATGGCATCTTCTCGTCGAACGAAAATCTTCATTTTTTCATCATCATTCGCTTTAATAATCTATCTTATTCGTCGTTATCGTCGATACCTTCGATTAAAAAAATTTTTCAAACTTGTTCAATCACAAAATAAATCTCTCATGAGCATTACTTTATCGTCATCGATCGGAATTAATAAACGATTTTTCAATCAACTTCTGGTAATCATAAAAATTCTCATTCCACGTTTACGTAGTGATTCATTTGTATTATTTGTTACACATTTAACTGCACTTATTTCACGCACATTCCTTTCAGTTTATATAGCACGACTCGATGGTGCCATTGTAAAATCATTAGTACAACGTAATCCACGTGATTTTATTCGTACGATTAGTATTTTTCTGACTGTGGCTATTCCGGCTAGTTTTATTAATAGTTTTATTAAATTTGCTGAATCAAAACTTGCATTAGCATTTCGTTCGAAATTGACTCGTTACGCTTATGATTCCTATTTTCGTGTAAGAGTTTCTTATCGATATTAGTTGTTTGATGTTTTCAACTAGGTTTACTTCATAGAATCAAACATATTATCGTATATCAAATATGGATACTCGTTTACTTACACCGGATCAAAATTTAACAGACGATATTGAAACATTTACAACAACATTAACACATCTATTCTCTCATCTTACGAAACCATTTTTTGATATTGCAGTTGTATCATGGACACTTGTAGTTATGGTTCAAGAAAAAAAACGAGCACGAGGTCTCAAAGGTAAACATGAGCGAAATTTAATTTATGTTTATTTTTTTTTTTCATTGATGATGTTTGTTTTAATAGAAGTTCCTATTTTAACAATTATAGTCATTTTTATGACATTTTTGGCACTTCGGAAACTTTCACCTCGATTCGGTAAACTTGTTTCCGAAGAAGCAAGACGACGAGGCTTACTTCGTTTTGCACATACAAGAATTATTACTAATGCTGAAGAGATTGCATTTTTCGATGGCCATGAAGTATGTAAAAAATAGGGTTTTTATTGTACTAAATTTTTAACTTTTAAAACAGGTAGAAAAAGATTGGATATTAAAATTATATTATCAATTAAGAGAACAAACAAACTTGATTATTAAGAAAAAACTTTGGTTTATTATGCTTGAACAATTTTTAATGAAATATTTCTGGCATTCATGTAATTATTCATAAATGTTGCTCTAACTTTGAAGATCGCTTGCACTTTGTTTTCGTGTGCTGACAAGTATAAAATTAGAATCTAGTGACTAATTTCAATAGTTAACGAGACGAGATTCTCTATGAAATGGTTTTCAGAGTCGCATTGCGTGAACGAATTGTGAGAAGAAGCTTTCAGAACTTGAAAAACCTTAAGAAGTAAATAAAAAATATTGATTTTTGGTACTTTTAATCAGTTGGAATATATACGTAGTATGCCTAAAAGGCGACTTCGATCTTGTTTTCTGTGTAATTTTTTGTAAAAACCCATACCGTTATGAATCAAGGTCCACAAAAACATATTATCTTAAATGGTATGAATTATATGGTTATTCATGCATTGTGTATTCTAGGTGGTATGGTATTTATAGCTATACCAATCCTGACATATGATGGATCCGGTGAAACAGATGGTAATTCATATCGGTAAGACTAATAGTTGAACACACTTCGCTTTTTTCTTCATTTATAGATCCAATAGGAGATCCGCTTGGAATTAGTTCACGCACAGAGGCATTTACAGTAAGTAAAAATTTATTATCATCGGGTGCCGATGCAGTAGAACGTGTTATATCATCGTATAAAGAGGTAAGATTAATATAAATCGAGACTTTTTGTTTTAATCTTAAAAGAATCAATTAAGATTGCTCAATTAGCGGGATACACAAATCGAGTTTATACAATGCTTCAGGTTTTTGATGAATGCGCACATGAACGATATCAGCGACTTCCAACGATAGTAGACGAAGATTCATATATAGAAGCAAAACGAAAAGTCAATTTAAATCCACAAGGAGGTTTGCGATTGACTTTTTAGATCTACTTTGATTGAAGTTATTTTTGAAAGGCCGAACTATTGAATCCGATGCAGATATAATTGCTGAAAATTTGCCAATAATTACTCCAAATGGTGATGTTATTATCGAAAGTCTTTCATTGAAAGTAAAATCTTTAAATTCATAGGTAGATTTAAACATATTTGTGTATGTATTTCTCTGTTATTAGATTACACCAAATATGCATGTTCTTATCACTGGACCCAATGGTTGCGGTAAATCATCATTCTTTCGTATTGTTCGAGGTTTATGGCCGATCTATTCTGGTTTTCTTCATCGACCGAATCCATCGAATTTCTTTCTCATTCCACAAAGACCTTACATGTGTCCGGGTACCTTACGAGATCAAATTATTTATCCACACAGAATGGGTCAAGCCCGTATCAATGATAATCATTTAATGGAAATTCTTAACAATGTTGAATTACAATATATAGTACAACGTGAAGGTGGTTTAAATGTTGAACGTGATTGGAAAGATATTCTGTCGGGTGGTGAAAAACAACGTCTTGGTTTAGCTCGAATTTTCTATCATAAACCTAAATATGCATTGCTTGATGAATGTACCAGTGCCGTATCGATTGATGTTGAAGGAAAAATATATGAACGAGTAAAAAAACTAGGAATTTCATTATTGACAATAACACATCGACCTTCTCTTTGGTCAGTGAAAATTTATCATTACAAATAAAAAAAAAGAAAATATTCTCTATGTTTAAGGGCTTATCATACACATTTGCTTCAGTTCAATGGTGATGGTCAATGGACATTTGAAATTCTTGATACGATACAGAAAAATGTTTAACACTTAAAGGTGAAAAGGAACGTGCTGAATCTCAATTAGCTGGTATTCCTGAAATACAAAGACGTTTAGATGAACTACCCCAATTACTTGGCGAAGATATAACTGACGATCAGAATTAATATGAAAAAACAAATTCCTTTCTCATTTTATTAATTACTTGTATTTTTATGGATCGTTTCTTTTTTTGAATGGTATAAAAGAAAAAGAATAATGATATTTTTGAGTGAATAGATGACGCAAGTGATTTAGAATCAAAGATCAGTGTCTAGGAACTTAAAAGACAAATAACTTGTATGAAAATGTTCAATTTAATCAATGGAATTGAAATCTATCAATGGCTATATATGTTTTCTTATCAGAAATGTCATTTCCTGTAGTTTTCATGCAGAATATGTAAGATCGTTTTTTTTTCTAATGCCATGGAAATAAAATAATCAATTCAAAAATGTTGCTAATATTTAACAAGTCACGTACAATAACAAGGTGCTAAATATAATGAGCAGAATAATGGTCTCAAATATTCATTATTCTCCGTTTTTTTGAATAGAAACATTAATGATATTTTTTAAAATAAAAATGATGCTAATTGTATTTTAAAACTTGAACAGAGGCCAAGCAATATATCAGTTCACAGTTGGTAGGTGTTAATTCTATTAGTTTTTTTTTTTACCAACTTTAGTTTTTTTCTCTATCTTGCCTCCCACTACTACTACTGGCCTTTTTATATAAAAAGTGTTGTCTACTCAGTACTTAGTATTTCTAAACTTGCATTCATCTCATTAAAATCCATATTGCCTGACACCAACGAAGTAAGTCGTTCAAATGAATGAATAAACCTAAACATCTCATATGAACTTTCTAGAGTATGCGTCAATCCACCTTATTCATTTTATCTCTCGCTATCATACAATTAAGTTATGCATGTTATATTACTAATTGTCCGATTGGCGGCAAGCGAAGTTTATTTGCCAGTAGTATTCTTCATGATCATCAAGTTAGAGATTGATTCATTGTTTTATTTTTTTTCTGAATGACAATAGCTTTTCTCGTTATTTCAGTGTCCACGTTGTGGAGCCAACGGCCAATGTTATGGATCATCGATTTGTTGCACAAGCTCCGGTTGTCGAATTGGACATCGGTCAGACATTCGTCAATGTTCAATTGAAGATCATAGTGTGATCCCATGTACTATCAAAAGTGCATCTTGTTCAGTATTACCCAATGGTCAATGTGCCGCAAATGGCGTTTGCTGTAACACGGGTTTGATATTTATTAGTGCCGAAAATTTGAATGAATGAATCTATTTTTTAGAATCGTGCCAAATGGATGAAACTTGCTCAATGTCATCAAATCAAAATGATGATAGTTTACAAGAACAATCACACGTGTTATAATCGCATATGAAACTCTTCTATTATTTCTTGATTCTAAGTTTTTATTGTAACAACTTGAATATTTTAATTAAATAATAAAGCAGTCTAAGATCAAGATTTTGAATTTGCTATTAGTTTAACACTTGAAAACAGTGTAAATTTATATAAGAAGCCTAAAGAATGGCAATATTGATTGGGAAAAGCCCCTTGTTAGATGTCACTAGTTGATCTTCTTCATGATACGTCAACAATAGATAGTCACTTAGATCAATAGAAATCATTGGAAAACACTTGAAACACACACACACACACACGCCTTTATTGTTTAGTTGTATCAAACTAAACATACGAATCAGTTGTTATTTTACATGTCTCGTCAAAATTCAAATCGTTCGTTCCTTCCACCTCATCATGCATCATCCGATAATGCATCTAGACGATTTCGGCCATCGTCAACACAAAATGATTTTTCCTATTCTCAATATTCATCACAAAGACAAATGAATCATAATAATCCCTATGCAGGATTACCATTTAATCATGCAACAGTAATAATTTCTTTTTTTTTTAATTAGTGAAAATATTTTCTAATAAATATCCTTTAAGACTGCATCATCATCGACTCCATACTATCATTTTGAAAATTCATCAGCAGCTTCTTTTGCACGTCATCCACCGTGGTTTGACTATGAAACGGAAGGTCGTAATAACCCAATACCACGATCGTCTCATCAAAATAATCATACAAAACGTCAACGGCGAACCTCAACTGCTGGCGCCGCTACTGCTGCGCCTACTACTGCATCAAACTTTCAAACATATCATCATCGTGAACCAAAACGTTCAAGAAATGATGAAAATCAACGAGTACAACATAATCATTCATTAAATCATCAGTATTCATCAAATAATACGTAAGTATTTATTCGTAAAATTTGATTCTTACTGATCTCTATTCTATAGAAATCAACGATCTCGACAAAGCCAACCAACTAATCCTACAGCTCATTATGTTCCTTATTTTGCTCGTTCAACGAACTATGGATCACATAATTATTCTATGCAACCACCTCGTCATTTTCATCATCAACAATCACCTGTTATGACTTCAAATAATCGTCATTCAGCATTTTCTTCTCATCAACGAAGTGGAATATCATTTGAGCCAACATCGCATCGTCCTCCATCATTTCATCGAACATCCATGACTACTCATATACATCAACAACCATCATCTTCGTTTCTTCTAACTGATTTACTTCAGTAAGTGTACACAGATATTTTTTTAATCGTTTTCTTTTCTTTTCTCTCTCGTTTCAGTCGTGTTATTGATGCACAGGCAGCATCCTACTATGATAATTACGTGCATTATCATCCATCTTTTGACATGATTTCGTATGCATGGATGTCTCCTAATCATGAAATATTTTCTTTACCAACTACATTTAATATTCAATTTGGTGTAAGTTCTTTGAATGATTTATTTTATTGTAATTTATATTTAATGATTTAATATAGGAATTTTTCGATTCGATTATTCCTGACGAGACGCCAGTAGTTGGTTTAACTGATAGTGAACTTGAAAAATTACCGACAATAATCCATAAAAAAAATTCAACTAATATTAAAGTCGATGATAAATGTTCTATATGTCTAAGTGAATATATAGTCAATGAGAAACTTAAACGTTTACGATGTAAACATTACTTTCATAGTGAATGTATTGATCCATGGCTCAAGGTAAATTTTAGATGATAATCTTATATCTAATAGAAGTTTTCCTTTTTTTTTAGACATCAACTCGATGTCCAATTTGTCGAGGTGAACAAACAAGATAAATGAAATTCTTCCGGATCTTTGTTTCTTTTTCGTTAGTGTTGTATAGTTTTCTTTAAATGTCAGATAAACATGAATTGCATTATTATTACTATTGTTTTTGAACTGTGAATATATATTCTATGTTTTTCATATATGTACTCAGGAAACTTTTTTGTTTTTTCATTTCTGGTGTGTCAACTATTGTCTATCTTTTGTGCGACAGTTTTTCAAACTTTATGTCAGAAAAAAGAACCCTTGCATAGTAAATCCATAGAAAAAAAGGAATTACTCTGTTAAGGGTTTTTTTTGCTGATTTTACATGTTCTTTTTGTGGATTGTTTTATATACTAAATGAAAAAAATTCATTTAAAAAATAAATCATATGGCAGAAAAGAATGATATGTTTGATATTTATATTAAAAACCAACTGATGACATTGACTCTTCATCGAGAAAATTTTTAAGCTTGAAATTGTTTTTCATTTTCAAGTAAGTGATGATTGACATTCGAAAAGCAATAATTATCATTTAGTATTTCTCAATTGTCTCTGACTTCTGTTAGTATGGTTAATAAGTACGGTTGACACGCGGTATGCAGTTCCTGACATGCAAAATTAACGGAAATAATGAAGTGTGTGGTAATGCACTGATGATTATAACCAATGGTGGAACCAATAATTCCTTTTGTGTTATAATTTGATTCCATGATACTTCTAAACGAGACTTTTTCGTGTCTATATTGACACGACGTCGTGCGATGAGTATAATTAGAATTAGTGTTCACACAGAAATACTAAAAAGTTCGATACAGTAATGAACACCAATATTTATTTTGTTATAAAGTGCAATGATTTCAGAGAATTGTACAGCACACCATGTACCTATCAGCAAGTAATAGTATAATGACGGTCAAGTTTTTTTCAATTCAAGTAAAAGACTAAAAGCGATAATATCGTTTTTGAACTTGAAAAACAATGAAACATTAGCAACGAAAAATACTTAAAATTTACGTACTCACCGTGTCCTCCGTGTTTGGGATCATCGACATTATTGGAATCGATCAGTTCATGCATACGTGATCCAAAAGTAAATGTAACAATCAATAGTATTATACGTCCTACAATCTTAGACAGTTTCAACCAACTATTCTTTGGATACAGTGTTACATATACGCGCTCAATGGCGACAAGTGCAACTAGCTTAACGTGAGGGGGGGGGGGGG
>CAJNYU010002624.1:55954-86775 GCA_905331475.1 Rotaria socialis | reverse complement strand
ACTGGGTCTACATTTTGAGGTATAATGTAAAATTCTCACTAAAAAGAGGGGGGGGGAGAGACAACCGTTGATATTCCGATTTAGTTTTTCACGCTGCATCTTTCTGTGACAGTCTGCCTGAGTTTCTTCAAGTCGTTTAGAAATAAAAAGCAAAACAATATTGAAAAACTGGGTCTACAGTTACTATGTAATTAAAGCTTTTTTGGTCTTCTGGCCTAATTAAAAAACGTTTACCACAGCTATTTTTAGATAGTTTTGTAGTATTTTTTACGCTCTATCTTTTACTTGTTTTGATTTTTTAAAAAGTATGTTCCTTATCCCCTCTAGGATCGTTTTAAACTGGGTCTACACTTTGTCTGTAAATTTGTTTTCGTCAAATAGAACCAACCAACCAACCAAACAAACAAAAGAGAGTCAAATGGATGGATAGAAAATTAAATTCTGCACAAAGCTTGCTATTCATCTATTCTATTTTTCTTCTTTTATTCCTTCAAAAATTTCTTTTTCTATCGATGACTCATCGAAAAAAATGGTTTTTTGGACTTCTCCCTCTTGTATCTCAGCCGGACAATGACTTATGGAGCTGAAATTGTTTTTAGTAGTGAGAGATACATTAAGGAATGTGAGAAAGAAAAAGATCTGAGATCGCACTACAGGAACTGGAATTACAGGGGAAAAGGTTAAAAAAATACAATTGTACAATAAACTTACGATTCACTCATATATATAAAGTATTGAATATGCAGAATAATCCTAGTATCGCTCTAATATTCTCGTTTCTTTTTCGATCTTACGCAGATGACATCAGTTTAACGGTTATTTGTATATTTTTTCCAAGCCATTTGTTTCTTTATTGCCTTATTATTATCTGCATATTTACTTTATAGCACGTAGATTAAGTAAATCCAGCGATATTGTTTTGCAGCTGATAATTTCTATATGCTTTTGGACGACTTTTATTAGCCATTGCGCATTATGCTAGATTCGATACAGGACTTGATGAAGAAAGTCGATTCTGTATTGCATATAATTGTATAGGATTCTTAAGTGTACCATTAAAAACAATTTTGTTTTTGAATATTGAAATGTGTAGTATATTTCTAGCATAATAGTTTAGAAAAAATTTTACCCTCTGTTTTTTATCTTTTCGAAATCTAATAACAGACTCTTGAGGATACATCTTTAAAAAAAGTAATAATCAGGCTATTCTTTGAACAAACAGTTATATGCATTTGGTAAAAACCAAAATCGTATGTTTGTATATATGAGATCGCTTTTTACACTGATTTTATTATTATCAGTTTTTTCTCCACACGAGGTACATATAAGCTCGTCCGTTTTTATTGAATTGCTCTGACGTCAAAGTAAATTGTTGATTAATTTTACGCTGTGGACATAATCAAGCCAGATAGTTGTACACAAACTACTTTCTTTTTTAAATAAATCGTTTTTCATTTTTCTTTCGCCATTATTTTTCCTATTCGTCGTTAGTCTATTCTCTTTTTCATTCTATTCGCGCTAGTTGTTATATTCGCTGTTTCATTGAATATTATAACAGGCCATAGCTTCCATGTCGCACAAACCAATCGAGAAAAATTCGTTAGCCGCGGTTATGCAAGCTATTTTAGCGACTTTATAGTGTAAAAACCGACTGTTAACCGAATAAATAATCGGTTAACTGAGGGCGAATCGACTGTTTGTCCGGTTAACCGTCGGTTTTTACCCTGTAAAGTCGCTAAATACCCAGGTCGACTAATTCGACGACGGATTCTATCGGATCCTAAAACATCCTACTAACCGAGGAAATCCAGTTGGATTCTGGGTTTTGGAACTATTGACGGATCCGACGGAAGAATTTTAAAAATATCAAAATTCTATTTAGTGCAAAAGAGCTTTTTAGAGGTAAAGTATAGCAGACCTTTTGGCGCATCGGATCCCAGAGTAGGATACAATCGGATATGTATCGGATTCCGATCCTGTGGACCCAAATCTCGGGCCAAAACCCGGAATCCAGCGGAATCTGTTGGTTTTTGTCGTTTTTCATGTAAGATCCGATGCAACCCATTTTCAGATCCGATTGTAGGAATGAACGACCTGCGTAGCTTGCATAACCGCGGTTAACCAACTTTTCTCGATCGGTTTGTGCGACATGGGATGATACAGATGTATGCGCTTTTTTCTAGTCTTTTATGATGTCTTCGCTTTGTTTAGTGTAAAAAATAATGTAAAACTTAGTCGAAGTTTTCTATCTGAATTTAAAATACTAATAATTTCATAATTTACGACATTTGGGTTGTTTCCAAGAGAGGAAAGCGCGACTTCCGTACTTCACGTACTTCTGTTGTACTCCCATGTACTTCCATCGTACTTCACTGGAACTCCCCTTGCACTTCCATGTACTCCCATCGTAATTCGAAGTATGGAAGTCACGATTTTCCTCTCTTGGTTGTTTTATCGTTGACTATATTATGTGATAAGCATTATTCCGAATTAGTGAAGTAGACATTATAGTTCTAGTGTGGTTGATATGATGCAATATCATATAATTATGCTGTATCATATTATTTCTTTCTGTTACAAACACTTTTTGTAACATCTAACCATGCTCAGAAAGACAAGCAGTATTTTCGGTAGATTTTAACTCGAAACGCGTATAGAATGTCAGGAAAAGATATTACTAGTTTCAATTATTCTCAACAATTGAATTTACAGCATTATAGAACAAGCTATATTCTTTTAGATGAATTTGCCTCATGTTATATATAATATCAAATTTGACTCGATAATTCACAAGTTAAAAAACAAATTAATCAAATAGTTTATTCTTATTCAATTTATAGTTAACGATTTAACGAATTCATGTCTTATCATAACAGTGACGAAAATCTATGTTGTGTTTGACATCATAATAGAACAATCAAAGTGTTCTACTGTGAACCGATTTCTAACTGTTGAATTTACTTTATAAGTCTTGAGTATTTTTTTGAGAATGACTTAAATAGACACTTAATATATTATTATTTTATACAGGATCAAATCAAAGCGAGACAATGTGAGTTAAAAACTATAGACAATTATCATATTACCATTACTCATCATCAAAGCATGGCTAAACAATTTTTCAATAATTTTAGAAAAAACAATTGACAGTTGCACATAATTTTAAGCAAAATTTCTTTTTTAGAATGTATGACAAAGTTATAAGGTTACTCGTTTTCTTAAGTTTTGTTAGTCATAATCTCTCAAATTCGCCTAGAAGATAAACTACCCTGATGGTATTTTGATGCATGACTTTTTGCAGCCTTGTGACTAACGTAAAAGAATTTCTATTATATATCAGATATTCTGTAAACTTTACTAAAGCTAAGAGATATAATGTAAGACATAGGACGTAGTTACCAGTTGCGAAAAGTCATCGTGAATTACCATAATTTAATACAATGCGAAAGGAATTTATCTAAATATAAATTAAGTAAAGAAAAATTTAATTCAATAGAACGAAAGTAACTTGCAAAAGTATATTTTCTTCATTTTAATCAAGTAAATTGTTCGACTTTACTGATTTTATTTATTCATTCAACCGAATGCATCAATCGGTCTCATTTAGCAAAAGAAAGTGTATTTTTCCTACAATGGGAACAAGACTGTCACATCATATTGGACAACTTTTGAACACTAGGCTTAAAGAGTTAATATCAAAGTTGACATTTCTAACTGGTAAATTCATATAACTTGCATCAGTTTCTCTATAAAACAAGATATTCAAATAAACAATGTTGCGAAGAATGATTCAAATCAACAGCGCTTTAACTCATCTGAATCACTCCATTTTCGTCGTTGCTATACAGATGAGTCAGGGGAGGATTCATACATATCATTTCTATATAATGAATGTTAATAAAAGTGAGTTAGGATTTTTGTCAATATTTCTGTTTCAGGCATGCTTTTCTCTCGACTCACACAGCACATTCCCCAAAGATTTTATTCTGTGTTCGCATTAATCAATTTTTACTCGAAGACTATCTTTTATAAACAAATTATGTATATAAAATTTGTGCTATGTTGATTTTACCGGCTCACCGGGATGTCAAAGGTCTATTTATAACCCTTACTAGCAGTTTAATGTTCTCATCGACATCTGAAAGCTTCAGCGTAAGTTTATAGAACTCAGTCATGTTCATAAAATGGTCGACCTCCAAAACTTGCCATTAGAATTTCTAAGAAATAGGTATTTTCAAAAAACAGCGTTTCTGTAAAATACAATCAAAAGAAATTCATGTTTTCTGCAGATGAAACATTTTATCACTTAATATTAAGTGACTTAAAATTAAGTAATTAAGTGGCTAATGGAAACGTTTTTTATTAATATTAAGTGTTAAGTAAAACCACTTAATTAAGTCTCTTAATTAACTCCAATTAACATTAACGGTCCACCTCTAGTTCCAACTGAATATCATCAGTCGTAATAACATATATTTAAGAAGAACAAAAAAGAAATATTATAAAGTCACTATTCTGCAGAATTCAATCAAATATTATAATTCGATTTAGTATATAAGAAGCTTTTCAGCACAGCCCATTGGGAATAAAATGTAGAACTCACATATTCCAGACCAGATCACTTAGATACAGGCTCAATAAATGTTTTTTTCAATGGAAAGAGTATCATGTTTTGCGTAGGAATAAAATGGGGAAAAAAAGTTTTAACATTTGGAAGCCATTAGATATATCCATGGTAAATAGTAGTAGAGAGAAAATATGAAGAACTTATTGTTAGAATGTTTCGTTATGCTTTACTGTTCACTGGTTTCTCTGGCAAATATTATGAGTGATAATGGTGTGAACGCTATTTACAATATACATATTAATATTGTTGATTAAAATGCTGTAGAAACTATTGAAACATTTAGATTATTTTGCAATATCAGTTTGAAAATTGATGCATTTTTTTATAAAGGTAAAGGTAACAAAAGCTTTCAACTGAATGGAACAAGCGGAAATTGTAGACACGGTAGAGATAAGTCAAGTTCTTGTTCATTTTTAGTTATTTCATTATAATAGAGTTTCAGGCAAAGTGTATAGCTAAATCAAAGTATACATCAACGCCCTCATATTATGCCTCACCTACTATTACACTTCAATATTGCTTCCATTGATAAATTTTGTGAGATTGATAAAAAGGAGATTAGTTTTTAGTTTTATTGCTTGTCTCTCCTTATATTTTTCTTTTGTTACTCGCAAAAAAACATTCCAATTTCATCTAGTCGACATTACAATTCAAATTTTGACCATTAACAAATCTATAAACTGAATCTTTCTCAAGAATTCTTCGTATCAAAGACGAGTGCTTCAGCTCAGAAGAACTCTATTGATTTAGAAAACAAAAGAGTTCAAAATCGCTATTGAGTTTATCTATCCTTTTCTAAAAGAAAAAACGAAGAAGCAAAATGAAACATAATCCTGTGTGTTTTTGTGCCAGAGATTTTGTGCACCTGAAACTATATACATCGCACTTGGATTTACTCTTTTAATCTTTCATAATTCAAAATAATTGAAATCAATATTATTGTTGATTTTATTTTTGTTTTGGAAAAATATCCAATATAATTTCATATAGGCTGCTTAGTACTATTTAAGTCTTATATATATATATAGATACCAGCGTGTAATATAAAAGTCATAAAATAAAAAAATATTACGACAGTGCAATACAAAATTCGATTGACGAAAAAAACAAACACGATGAATGGAATCTGGCTCTTATCTCTTATGTTAACTGTAGCTGCTTTCGACGCAGGTCTGTTGCTTATAAACAATATCTTACTCTCAATATAGTATTGGATTTATATGTAGTTCTCAGTTGTAAACAATCGCATGCGACAGCGCTTGCTCAAATTAAATCAGTTAACATCGGAATTGCATCATCAGGTGGTTGTAGTAATCGAAATACTCCGACATGTACATCACTTGAACAAGTCAATTGTAACTCTATTAATTGTTTGAAAGTATTGAAAACATCTTCCGGATGCGCTCTCACAGTTACTGGAGGAACTGTAAGGATACAACAATGAATATGTTCTATTACAGTGTGATTCTTTTGTTTTTTGAATGAATAGGAAGTTGGTCATGCTGGTGGAACATTATCGCATTACAACGGATACAAAATTGATGTTTCACTCAATGCATGTATAAACTCTTATATTACAAATCAATTTACTTTTATTGGTAACCGAGGTGATGGTGCTGCTCAATACAGAGCTGGTAGTGGTAATATCTATGCTAAAGAAGGCAACCACTGGGATATTACATTCAGTGCTGCATGTTAAACTCTTCTATTTGACAATTCTTGGAATGTATTTTGTGCTCAAGTTGTTGTTTTTGTATCGAAATATATTTGATATAAAGCTTAGCACTGATGATAGATATTAGTTATTGTTGAAGTCAATTGAAAGGACTGATGATTCGTTGTTTTATATTGAAGATCAGATTTTCGAGGAGAAAAGAAATACTCGCATTTATATTTGCTGTATCCCCTAAAAACATTGGCGAAAACTGTCTTTATGAAATACAGCTCTTAACAATAGCTCACAAAGTGAGAGAGCTTTAGGATTTTTCAGAAGTATTTGAACTATTGTAGAAAACTCTAAAATACTATCACGACTGGTGTAAACTCCGTCTTGGGAAGCATATTCAAATTGCAATGTGACGTGACGATTTTTTTCTAATCATATTTCACTGTGGTTGGGCAGGATTCATCGTCTGAAGTTTCGTGAGAAATAGTCCTTCGGCAGAGTCATGCATTGATCATAAAATGTACGGGTATCACTTGAAGCTGTTGCAATTCATTGAGTGGAAAATGGAAATTATTTTATTTATTGGCGGATTCAGAAGAAAAGATTAAGTTGATGAATTATTTTCTTTATTTATAATGATTCTTTTTCATATTCTTCAATTGAGACAAGGGAATAATCATAGAGAAAGATATACCCATTGTTTCTGATATAAAAACGAAAGGAAAAACAGCAATTCATAGATCAGAAGGTAAATTAAACTGATGCTTACAATCACTGCTTTCTTGTTGTGTATAAGTTTTGTTGATAGTACGACCTGTCCACGTAACGGTCCATCTATGTAGGCAAAGTTGAACGCCAAAATTGAGTAAAATAAATATAGCCATCTTCTGCAGCATTGTCGATAGGACACAGAAGTGTATTTTTTTTTATCTAAGTAGCTGTATATATTTTAGGGAAAAAAGATTGTTAAACACGTATCACTCTGTATCGATGAATATACATATTTATCAAGAGTTTTTATTTTGCGTTTTTTCATGCAGACATATATGATATTTTTCAAACCCGATCACATCTTTTAGAAATATGTTGAGTAGGTTCTGTAACTATAAGAAGAGATTCAGGTATTGTTGTTCCTGAAGAAAAATATTTATATTTCAAAAGTAGTTCATTTTTGATTGTGATTCCGTCACGAAAATATGCTGTAACTCATTCTTAACCGAAAGCAAGATATTTATGATTTTACGAATACACGCTTTAACGCTGATTTTTCTGCTCTATCCACAGAACTAGTTGGCTTTTGATAAAAATCCCTGCTTCGTTACACTAAGCGTGACGGAATCATCTTTGGGTAGAACAAGTACATTTTCCTAAAAAGAATGGAAACATTGTTTTTCTCTTATACTGTATCTTAGCTATATTTTTTATATAGATAATGGGATTTTAGATCCTCACTACTTAATTCCGAAGTTGATTTCTGACGGTTTGAAGTTATTTGTATTACCGCAATGGAAGATACCCTTTTATGGATGATATCTGATATGTATCTTATAGTTACTTCTGAAATGCAGTTTTCATTTTATCAGAATGATCAACGTAAAATGACTTTTCTTGATTACCTTTTTACGAGTAATTAGAGATGCGTGGGGCAACATTATTTTTGGTCCCGATACCAACCAAAGTCCCGGGACACTTATTGTGGTTCTGGTCATGTGATTCTAACTAATCTACAGCCTGTGCCTATTTAGAGAAACATGTTGCAGCATTGCTCTCTCACATTTCTTATTTCTTTACTACAATTGTAACTTAGGTCTACTTTACTGGACTCCTCCCCTGTTTGACCTGTACTCTGGAGTACGAAAGTCTCACTTTCTTACTCTAAGCGGGAAACTTTTGCTTTGATCTGGGTCTCGGCACGATATAGCTAAATTTTTGGGGTTTATACCTCGGTACAGTTAATATTTTTGGTCCCAGTCCCGATGACCTGAATCGGCATTCATTTTGTTCATCTCTATTAGTAATACCAATGTGTTCATTTTCGGGAATTATAGATAAATTTCTTAAGAAGTAGACACTAAAAAGATATTAACATCTTTTCCTACTATTCAAAGACATCATTTTTATATATTTTCAATTTTATTTTTTTCTACAGATAGAATGTCATCTCCAGTATAACTTTCCTATTGAAAGTTTTTTCTTCGAAGTTTTAGTTGAGCTAAGTTTTCCAGTTCTTCACATGGGACCCAATTTGGAAGACCATTTTTGGTGATTCCGTAACGGGCCTATATTTTAATCATAAAATACTCACAGGAGTTTCAAATCCTATGAAACTCGCAGGGTGTGTAGAACAATGAAACTTGAATATATTCTGAAAATTTCAGCTTCATTCAATTTCATTAAGGTAAGATATTCCAAAATACAAAATGAAAAAATGTGATTCCGTCACGCTTGGACAGGTCGAGTAGCCACCTTCAAGGTGGTACTATTACTTGGCGTATAAAAGATTCGTCGACTAGTAAAAAATCTGTAAGGATTCTTATTACACAAACATATTCTTGGATATATACTAGCGGGAGATGTGATAATGGCCAGATTGCTACAAACCAACTAGTTGCTGGTTCCGTCGAAACGCTCACCTGTTCACCTAGCTCTCCGTCCAGTTTCGGAATTGTGTCTGCTATTCCTTATTGTACAGATGTTTCGTCACTGAGTGGAGTCGCAATTGGACAAGGTTCAGACATAGTTTCTTTATCACAAGGTAGTATAGTCTTTCAGCGATTTATGCCAATACTGCATTGAGTATTCTAACTCTACGTGGAGATAGTTGGTTTATTTCATCACATATCAATTTAGTAAGAAGACCTGGCAATGATATGTTTAACAATGCTCCCGTCGCTGCTGTCATGTTTCCAATAAATATTCAACAAAATCACAAGACACTAATTACTGTCTCCGTTAGCGATCCAGATGGAGACATTATTCGGTGTCGCTGGGCTAATTCATTAAATGGTGTTGATGAATGTAGTTCCATGTGATCACCTGGCTCACTACCAGTCAATAGAGTGATTTATTCTAACTGTACTATTGAAATCATTGATACAAGCGCTGCTAGTGGCTATGCTATAGCACTTATGGTCTGTTATATTCTAATTAAACAAAACTAGATTATTATCTTTGTTTTGTACTTATTTAGGTAGAGGATTTCATTAATTCATCTAGTACAACGCCATTGAGTTCTGCCCCCGTTCAATTCATTGTTAAAATTATTACTCCACCATCATGTTCTATTCTACCTGAAGTTTTTCTTACTGGAGAATCATACACACCAGTTAAAGTAAATGAAACATTTATATCACAATTACTTGGTATAAATAACTGTAGAAAGAATGTTATTATTACTGATATTTCAACATTATCTTTTTTCTGGCATAAATCAAGTGTCTCTTACAAAGTTAACTTCTCTTCTCTATTATAAAACATTAACAATGGCACCAACTATTTATCAACTTGGCTATCAAGTAATGTGTACAATTGTTTTGAACAGGTTGTTATCTTCAGTGATATGATATTTTTAAGTTAGATCATCTCTTTTTTTTACTGCCCATAGTCAATGTCTACAATCATCGCAATACTGTTTCACAATTTATGTGACAGAAAATGGTACGACTGAATGTCCTAGAGTTATAAATAATGCAACCCCTGTGACCGCATCAACGTCAATATTATCAACAGCAACCGCCCCGTATCAACTCAAATACCAACATGCTTGTGAATAATGTTTGTTTTGGCTCAAAAATAAAATTTTATTGTTACAATATTTTTAGCTGATTGTATCAATTGACCACTGATTGCAAGTCTGGCTGGTCTGGCACTTCTTGCAATAGTTTGTAACTTTTGTTTACTATGTCATTTTTATATGTTGTGATCAATGGAAAGCAATTTATTCATCAGCTGATTTCTTTTGTAGAAACAATAGAGATGAATGAAAACTCGACAGATATAAGAATCGTTGTAATAGAAAAGTAGAACCTATAACATCCATACCACACAATCGTTCTACTTTGGTACGAACCGATCCTGTGTATTCTGTTTAAAATGACAATACTTATAGGTCAACCATATCTCAAACACTTTGGAATAATACAAAAGGTAAGGATATTCATTTTCGCAAGATTTATAATTACAATCTGTTACTAATTAATTATAAATTGATTCCAATGCACCACACATATTTGCATCCAATTTAAATGATCCAAGAAGAAACATATCTAAAATGTCATTCGAAGAATCAAATTCATCTATTGGACGATTAAATCCTGGCAGCAGTCTATTGACGGTAAGTTAAAATAGTGTTCTGCTAGCATCAGATAGACTAGCAAAGTGCAAGTAAACAGTATTTCGCGAAGCTTGTCAACAAATACTAATTGTACTTGTTCACTTCAGATTGATAATCAAAATTTATCCTCCAAATTACAATAAATCAATAGGAACGCTGGTGTTCGTGTCAAACGAGTAAGCAAAATTAACAGTAAAATACGGAACACAAATATGTTTACAATTCAAAATCGCTAATAGTAGTTTCAAAATTTTAGAAGTCTCTTTTTAAAAGTTCATCTTCGACACATTCGATTATTTTAAATGTAGCTAAACAAAAAAGAAAGAACTTATTTTATCATTTATTAATCAGTAATAAAATATTTTTATATTTATTATCATATATTTTGAATAAAAATAAAATGAAATAAAGTACACAACTGTAGCATTCACTAGATTGAACGGAGCTTCTCTTAATTTGATGTAACATGGACTTGATGAGTCACATAGGCATATTTATTTGGTGTCTAATTCATATTGTTAGTAGAAAAAAAGTGATAGTATACGGTCTGATCGTTGATGAATTTTAAAAATTATTCGTAGTTTATTTTTAATTACTATTTCAAATTGATTGGTATAGAAATTCATTGTTTTTATTCATTCTGATTAAGTTTCAGTAGTATGTGTAAATAATATCGAAAAAACAATGACTTCTATGCTGAAAGTATGATTATGAGTTCGCATATGAAAACCAACTTATTGAAAGTACTATTTTCATAAACAATCATGCCATTTATTACTGTGAATTTATCAATACGATTTTCTCTAAAAAAAAGACAAAATATTTTCATTATAATTCGATGGTGTAAATACGACAATATGAACTCGATAAAAAGTTATTGTCTGCCGTCATGATCATGTAATTAAATATTTCACACAATGGAGACAACTTTCCGAAATAATAGACAAACAGAAAGCAAAACTTTACGACATAACAGTTTTAGGTCATTATAACCCAGACAACATCGTACTGTGTGAAGAAAAACAAAAAGAGCTAACAAATACATTAACCACTTATCTATAGAAGTATCAATATAGGTCATTCAAGAAAATATTCATAAACCATTGCTATGAAAAAAAGAGAACTCTTGTGTTATATCTCCATTTGAACTATAGCATAAATCTCAATTAGGAGAAGTAACTATAAATGCTTGTTTATATATAAGTGTTCACATTCTTATTTTTTTCATGCTTTCATAAGAATGTATCATAAGTATAGAAGCAACGAATGCAAGGATCAGTAGTTACGTTAGGCCAACATTTTTTATTTTGTTGAGCAACATCAAAACTAATCAACATCATTAGAATATTTTACGGCTAAAAGTTTTACTAAGTAATAGTAATTGTTATTTTCTTTCATGATAGGTTCCAAAAAACTACCAAAACAAAGTTTCTATTGGACAATATTGGATATATTTTCTAGACGTAGGAAAATTTTTACCTGTCTAAGCTCAATGATCCGAATATAAGTGAAGTTTTAACTGTAAAAGATAATTTAAAAAATAAACGAAATAAAAATCACTTCGGCCATTTTCTATGAAGAGTATTGCATGTCAATGATGAACTTTATTTTATGTAGGACTTCTTTTTAAATAATAAATATCAGAAAAGCAAATAATGAATTTTATGTGCGATGTAATACAGATACTATAGTATCAGGGTTGTAATGGATATCTTAATTATTCCGGACTATTCTATTCAATATCTAGCTTTTTAGAAACGCTTCTGTCGTCCCAATTGATCTATTGTGTCGACGTTGTTGCACCCGACACAGACACAATGCATGTACATGACGATTGAAGATTCCTCGATAGGATCTTTTAGACTCGAATCGAATAGCAATGTAATTGAATTACTTAGATTCAAGTTGTGTTATCATTATTCTGTTGATTGTAAGCATAGAAACATGTATGTTCGGCATTATCTGAGTGACGATGAAAACAAAAACAAAGGCATCTCATCAAAATATTAGAATTTCGAAACAGATTTTTACGAAAGATTTAGATATCGTCTACGTTCTTATCCTAATCACGGCACCATGGTGTTCATTCTACGTTCGAATGAATCATTGATACGACGAAAAAGATTTAGAAGTTTTTATTATCAGTCCGTTCAAACATAAGAATTGTAACTGTATAAAAGGATTATCTGTCTATACGTTACATCGCTAAGGTATAATCATAAAAAACAATTAATAACACGAATACTATAGAATTCAATCTATCGGATGCCAATGTGATAAGATAATACGACGCATGCTCATATTATAAAATATTTCTTCAGCTTCAAAAGCTAGCGACAATAAATATGATTGGTTTTGATAGCAACCACTATAAAATCAATATATTACTATATTTACTTTACATATACATATTTCTTGGAAATAACTTAACTTTCTCATACAGGTTTGTCGCTTCAAAAATATCCTTGTTCGTATCGACAGACACCTTGAACATACTGGTGGCAGTGTCGTCCACGAATAATTTTATTAGTTATGAAACTTGCTGCAGTTAGAATAAAATCGAGTAGAATAGTGGAAGAAAAAGTAGTTGTTAATAAACCATAAACTTAGAAATTTCTAAATCGGCTATTTAAATCAAGTCGAAGTGTTATATTCTAATAATCTATCTATTCTATCTTATTTATTGAGAATACTATTTTTGAGATCCGTTGATAATTATTATAATATTGAGTTACGAAATATACGGGTACGTACTTGGACATTGTTTTACTGTATTTCCAATGATATGAATGAATCAATTGAATTTCACTGATAAAAATAGTTGTCATCAATCGACTAAATTTGGTGAAAGTAATCGATTGTTTTTCAAAAATTGGCAAAAGCAAAATCGAAAAATTTCTAATTGGTTACAAAGAAGAATTGCACATAGAAGAATAGTCTGTATAAGTGACTTCTCTTTCTTTCTAAAGGAACTGTTGAATATCTTCTTTCTTATGTTATCTGTTAATACATCATACAAATTATGTTTATGAAAAAGATTTCAATTTCTAGTAGCTTCATAAATTCATCGTCACAATGTCTTTTAATTTAAATATCAAGTCAAATAAATAATATTAATATCATATACTATTCAGCAATAAATAGATTGAATAAGAGTAATTAGTTCGTTAGACAATGGATTCTTTGTACGAATCAGATTTTTATATGAGATATTTATATATTACTATTGACGCTTTTGCTAAGTTATATTTTAAAAAAAATCAAAAAATTAGATTTGAATTTAATTGATAAAGAATAAAAAACAAAAATTATCTTCTTTCTCATTTTTAGATCGAATAACATGGCTATATATCGAACCCGTACACATTTTGATATTGATACATCGAAATATGAACATGAATATATAATAAACAATTATTCCAAAGTATTCAGATATCTACATATAGAAACGTAAGTTGCAGGTTTTTAGTCTATATGAGGAAAAAATTATTTTCCTGCTTTCTATTTAGACCAGACTATGAAATACGAAATGAAGCGTGTAAATATAATTTTATTATTGAACCTGGTCGTAGGCATATATTGATTAATGTCATTATGGAATTTCCCTTAATATTAACTGAAAGACGTTGTTTTGAAGTGGTAGCTGAATGTTATAATGAAATACGCACATCACCATCAGCAGCAAGTAATTCAACAACGAGTAATTCATTATCGAATCCATCAAGAAAATCATCGAGAACAAATGTTACAAGTCAAACAAGTAAACTTATTTCTCAGTAAGTATAAATCAAATATGAACAATTTTTTGTATTTGAACTCTGGAAGACTTTCAAAAAACAATACCCTACGTTGTTTTCTCTGAGTAATGAATAGCTCTAAATAGATCTAGGAAATAGCTTTAAATGAATCCTATAATATATTTCATTCAATGAGAAAGTACTGATTAATACAACGTAGATGTTGATTCATACGTTCTCAACAGCTTTCCGGTAAAAAAAGACTGGAATAATATCTTGACTAATTATATTAGGAAGAATAAGTAAAATATGATAATCAAAATAATTATAGGATCATAGAATTTCTTTAAAAATACCACTTAACGATGAGATACAACTCAGCTAATAATAGCTTCAAACATTGATCTTAGAGATTTCATTTTTATGAAGAAAGTTTTTTAAAAGTTCAACAATAGTTTTTTGATATTCCCTATGGGTGAACCAGAGAGAAAATACGTTAGAACTTTTCTTAAAAATTGCCTTATTCCAGCACAATATGTCATGTAACGCTCGAAGGCATCGTATCTAATCAATAGTCTATTATTTTGAGCTTATGATTACCAACAAATTAGATTTCAATAAACATAGTACAATCAGAACTAGTCAAACTTTTGAAGTTAGTTTTATATTTTGAAAATTTTTCATAGATTTATTCTATCATTCGATTATCATATAGACTGAAATAATGTATTGAAAAAATAGCTCCTATATTGAAGTAAACAATTATCACATAGACTTAGAAATTAAAACAATCAGTTTAGTTTCATAACAATCAGGTTTAATGCTTTTTTTCTATACATTCATACTCACTGTTATCAACATAATAATTTTTAATAGAAATAATCAATAATCAAAAATGTTCTTCCATTTAGTGATGAAAATCAAATTGTGTATTCTCGTGTACCAGATGAAGTTGATCTATATGACAGTGATGAATACAGTGACGATGGTTTTGTAAATAATCGTCGTTATGTTAAACTTCGTCTTGACTTGGATGAAGTATCATCAATAAAAAAGTTACGAATAAAAATTAAATGTACTTATAATAGAATTCTATCCAATGAATCAATTGAACCACAATTGTATCCATCGATAAATGATCAACAAAATTCAACCGATAAAAATGATCTTTCATTGCTTGAATTATTCCATACTACAATTCCATATGATTTAAACATTGAAATTGGTACACATACATTTCATGTACATCGTCATATACTTATCTTGCGTTCGGATTATTTTAAAACATTATTCGGAAGTCAATTTAATGATTGTACAAATAATCAATTGAAATTAAGCGATGACATTGATGTAAATGCCTTCGACATATTAATCAAATATTTGTATACAAACCGTATTGAACAAGCAATTCACGATGAATTATTATTAATTGAACTATTTAAACTATCTGATCGATTTCTTATTGATTCACTTAAACGTCAATGTCTCATAGAATTATTAAGAAATCATATTAATAGAGATAATGTTTTTTCATATTTAAGTCTATTAGATACATATGACGGGTGTGATGAATTGCGTGAAAAATGTTTTGGTCTATTTCATAAACATTCAGATTTATTGAAAACACCAGCATTCAATCATTTAGAAAAGACGAATCCAAAATTAGCTCTACAAATTTATGGTTCATTTTTCTAATGAAAAACAAACATTGGTTTTCTCTGCTTTTGTAATTATAATCATTTATTTTTTTCTTTTTTCTCCTTTCTTATTTAGAAAATAAAATGTTATCTGACGTGTTTGTTTTATTGTTCTAGATCGCCTTTGTTTTTTTTTATTTCTATGTTCTTTTTGTTGATTCCTAGATTAAAAGAATGGGACTTAACTTCAGTGGTACAATTGATCGGGCTCGAAATCCTGAACGATATCCCGATAAATCAAAAGGTCCAACATTTGATTCGGTATGATATGATTTCAAACGATTGTTTAACTTTATGAAGATTTTATTCAGATGTATGGTTTTCCAGACGGTCGAAAACCCAAAAGTAAGTATGAGAAGAAAAATCATTCAAGTAGATAGTAAAACTCAATATCCTCATTTTTGACGTTGCTTTTTCATTTGAGCAATAATAATGAAGAGATAGTTATCTGTAGTGAAACTTTGCTATGTGAACAACAGATATTTTAATACTCATGTGGAGAACATGTTAGTACGTATTATTATGAGATTATAAAGAAAAATCATGGAGTATATATGAATTAAGGAAAGTTGATTCTAAATATACATATATGTGTATGAAAAGAAAAACATATTAGAAAAAAAGCTTAAGTATTTCATATATGGCTATTGTGTTTTATTAGAATAGTTACATTGACTAATTTTTAGAAAAATAAAATGTAAAACTTCAAACCATGGCTACCTTTCTAAAGTGAGTACTTCAGTCTGACCTTGATGGTGCCAATATTAGGAATATTTCACCCTATAGAAATAAAACGATGAACCTTTAAATACAAATTTTTTCGGTCAACTTTTCTTTGTGAATTACGTACTTTCTATATCTGATCGACTTACAAGATTTGATGCTTTAATCGAACTGAGTAAAGATCATTTCTTCTTTAATTAACATAATTTACTGGTTAAGAATTTGAATGAGTAGATCGAAAATTATTAAAATTTACAACACCACTATAGATTTATTAAGCATAAATCTGTTTCACTGAACTAATCATAGACCTTGCAATTACATCCGTAATTATGACAAATAATCTATATTACTTATTATGATTTTCTATATAATCAAACGAAACAAAAAAACAATAATCATGGATTTATATAATAATAGTATCTATAATCACATGATTGTGAACTTAAACTTAGTTTATCTTTTAAGATTTCATCGATGATGATAAATCTCTCTTGAAAGAAACTCTAATTTCCAAGATTTCTGATTTAAATCTTATTCTAGTTGCACCATATACTGAAGAAGAAATGCAAACATTAAATATTCCTCTTGATAAACGTGACTATTGTGCACACTATTTTCGTGCTATGATGCTGTGTACACAACAATATTGGCCATCACAATATGCCTATTGTGAACCTGAACGTCATGCATGGGATCAATGTGAAATAAAAAAGTGCGTGGAACATTTTTTAAGCTGTACTATTAAAATAGACATTTTTTGTCTTTTTAGTAAAATTGATGATGCTAAAGAATATGAACGAGAATTACGTTTACGCCGACGACGATTGCGTAAAGAAGAAGTAGCTGCTAAACTTAATTCAACTGAAAAAGAAATTTCTAAAAATGAAGAATAAACAAATGATTTTGTTTGATTTGAATATGATATCCCTAGCGCTTAGATTTGTTTCTCTCTATTGCTCTATCTCTCGTTTATTTTGTCACATTCACATCAATAAGATTTTTGTAGAAATAAAGAAAACAACAAACAGCTGTGTTTGTGATTTTATTTGCAGAAAAAGAAAATCGTTTCTCTCTAATATGCTTTGATTTTTAATTAGATAAATTATGGAGAAAAAATTCGAAACTTTAATAGATAATACGTATGTCGATGATTATTTTTGAAAACAAGTAAATTAGTATAAGATTGATATTATTCTTCCAATTATAGAATAGAGAAATTTAACATGGTCGGTGTTGAAATCAAAGGTATTCTTGTTTGTGATCAAAATGGCTTACCATTAGCAAGTAATATCGTTTTAATGCTAAAAAAGTATGCTTACTGATACGTTCATTTTGAATAGGTAAAGATGTTTCAATATCTCCTGGACCCATAGCATTACTATCTCAATTAGCATCATCGTTATCAGGTCAAAGAACGACTGTTTGTCTTGAAAACAGTGAAGCGTATGTAAAATATTTCTATTCATCATATTTATTTATCCTTCATTATAGTCAAGTCCTTCTACATCAAACAGACAAAACCGTTGTTGCTGTTTATACAAAACATGCGACATGAGTCATTTGTTAATCTACCTTTAGCAAAAACAACTGTAAAATTAAATCGAGTTCTTCTATTTTGTTTTCTTTCATGCTATGATTGATATTTACTAGTTTGTTTTTCTCTATTGTTTGCAAATGCTATTGTAAATAGGCGATAAATTCTTTTTTCTGTCGTTCTGATCATGATTACTTTCAATAAATATTTGTATAGACAGCAATAATAATGTAGAACGAAGATAATGTTTACACTTGCATTAAACTATCTACTTTAATTAAGTAATATAGAAGTCAATTTTTATAGAATTCATTCTTATATTTTGTGATAAAACTTTGAATATTTGAAAAGCTTCATTGAGAGTTTAAAGTGTTCATCTGTTAACTTATTTGATGATAGTGAGAATCCGAAAAAAAGAACATGATTTTAATTTATCTAGAAGATGAAAATATTCGTGATATGGATTTATATTTATTCTTAGAAAGAATTTCGTCTGGATTTCTGCTATCTATTATCACAGACGAAGCTTTAATAGACTGAAATTCTCATTTGTAAAGCAGTATTGATCGAAGAGTCTTCTGAAAAATTCATCGTTTCTCTATGTAAATTATGTTTATTTTGTTGCCTCAGAGAAACAAATAGTCAAGTGAATTAAAAATAAATCTTAACATTTGAAATTTTCAGAAAATTACAAAATAATTATTAAATTCTAGATTTCAGATATATCCGATGAATTCTTTAACATCATTACCGTTAACTTCAATACTTTCCGATAATCTTACTAATTATTGTTCAGGCTCAATTTCAATTCCTTTGATCGAACTAAATTTAAAACAAACTTTGCTTGGTGGACAATCATTTCGGTAAATTTTTATCAACTATTTTATCTTATTCTCTTCTTTCAAAGATGGTTTGAGCAAAATCAAAACGAATTCATCGGTGTTCTTGGCTCGTTTATAATCTATTTACAGCGTGGCAATGAAAATCTTTTTTATACTTTTTATACCAATGTTTTAAACAAAACTCTTTTAAAAATCACAAATGAAAATGATCGACAAACTGAAGCATCTCTTATTTTACAGAATTATTTTCAATTATCTGTCAAACTTTATGATCTATTCGAAAAATGGTGTCAATCCGATGAACGATTTCAAAATCAAATAATACCCAGTGGTATTCGTGTTTTAGCACAAGATCCTCTTGAGAATTTAATATCATTTATATGTTCAAGTAATAACAATGTACAACGTATAACTAAAATGGTTAATTCACTTTGTCAGGAATATGGAAAAGAAATAGGTACATTAAATGGAATAACTTATCATGAATTTCCAACCATAGGTAAGTATTTAAATTATTCAAAGAAAAATATTCTATTTCTTTTTCCTAAGATGAACTTGATAAACCAAATCTTGAAAAACGATTACGTGAATTAAATTTTGGTTATCGTGCACGATATATCCAAGAGACAGTCAAATATCTTAAATTTACTATTAATGATGCATTGTTTTTTGATCAATTGAAATCTTCATCAGTCACAGAAGCTCGCAAGCAGTTATTAAAAATCATGGGAGTTGGTCGAAAAGTAAGAAAATTTCGACAACATTAAAAATAAAGCGATCAACACTTAGTATTTCAATAAATATTCTAGGTTGCAGATTGTGTCCTATTAATGTCACTCGGAAAACAAGATGTCGTACCCGTCGACACTCATATACACGCGATAGCTGTAACACATTATGGACAAAGAAAAAAAATACAATTAAATGCAAGTAATTACGATGGAATATCTTCTTTCTTTGAACAACTTTGGCAACCCTATGCTGGCTGGGCGCAAGCTGTAAGTTTATGTCGTACAAGAGGAGTCCTCCCACTCATAAATCGCTTTGGAATCGAAACTATGTGCATTGTGTAGAGTCGAATGAGCTATGAATATGCTTCAGGCTATAATCTTATTGCGACAGAGATTCTACACTTTGACAATAGTTTTTAAATAAATGCCATGGTTCCTCTTAGAAACACTCGGAAAATCACTTCACGAGTTTTGACTTGAAACTTTGCATCGTGATTATTCTTAACGAGAGTAGTTTTTTGTGAATATTTTCAGATCTTGCCGTTTTCATCATATTCTAAGATATAACTATGGTAAAATTATATCTTTTACATCGCTCCAATACATAAATTCATCTTATGTGATTGCATCGGCATGGACACAAATTCAAACAGTTGAAATTTTTATATCAAACTAATCTCGTTAAGATCTATTTCTGTATAAAATTTTGACATTAAAATACAAAAATCAATTTCAGTACAAAATCCATCTAACTCAATAAAATTGAAATTTTCACGCACTATAAACTGTGGCATTAAACTTTCTAAATAATATTCAAAACCTATTTCGACCTCAACGATGCACATAATATTGAACTAAAGGCAATAAAACATTTGAAGGACTCCTCTTAGTTGATGATTCTTTAGTTTTTCTTAATAATGTTATATATTCTTCTTTTATTAGGCAGCCTTTTCTAATGAACTTCGTTTAACAAATAATAGCAAATCTAGTATTCAATCAACATCGTTAAAGCGATCCATAAGTAGTCATGAAACTCATAATCAATGTCAATTAGTGAACTATAAAAAAAAAGGACTTGATCAATTAAACAAGAAATAAAAGAATGTTAAAGATGCATATAGATATATACACATGTTATTTTGAGTTATCCTATATATCTAAATTGTTTTCTTTGGTGTAAATAAACAGAATCTGGAATATTCTTTGCGTCTATCGTAGTATTTTTTTCTTGGAATGGGAAGAAAAGAAATTATTTGTAGGCATGACAAAAAGTGTTTTTTTGTGTTTCTTATTCGATCGAGAAAAATATATGTTCCAGAGCGATTCAAATTACAAGAGTGTTGTTTTCTTATTAACACAAAAAAAACATGATTAATTTTTTGTTCTCATGATGAAAACTGATTATTAGAGCGGGAAAAATGTAAGATAAATATGTAAAATTTAATTAATTCCAAATGCTATATGAGAAAGAAATCAATCGTGATCTACGATTTCTTTTTCTCACCAAGAATTTAATTATTAGATTTGCTTTTCTGATCGAATAAGATTTTTATAAGTATTTACAAATGCTAATTAATATAATTAATCTATCGAATACGTATGCTATTAAACATGTGTATAAATATAGAATATGATTTTTCGCTAAAATCCACCAATAGACTTTATTTTCAGTTATATTTTTCATAGACATTTCGCCATTCATAACTTCTGCTTCTTTTTTTTCTCACATGCGAATACTACTATATAGAAAAAAAACATCTACTGTAAAAAAGATAAAAGAAGGAAAAAGACGACGCTAGAAAACTATTCGTCAACAGTTGTCGATATGTTTCAGTTGCCCCGATTGAATCCATAGTAAGCTGATTATTGTCATTTGTATAGATTTTTTCAAGACTTTCTAATGAAAAATAAAATTTCTTAATAGTGTAAAATTGTATGTTTTATTTTTCTATAAGGTTAATGATCGTGTCTGATTAAATAGTCAACTAGCTATGTTTATTTATAAACTGTTAACTTGCGCACTCTATCGAAACCTTTTTTATTATTAGTGTAGAATGGAAGAGCTTGTCAATTATTATTTACTATTTTTGTTTATTTCTGATCGAGCAATCAGATCGGATATAAGGCGACAAATTTGATCGGAAAACTAGTCGTAGCATAGAAAACAGAATAAAAAGGCTTCGAGAAATAAATAAAATTTGATATGATTACATGGATGAGTACACATTAATAATAAATATCCATTTATTTGTAGATGTAAACTTATTATTCTACATATGTGATTTTTCAACTAAATAACTTATAAGAGAAAAGAAAAATCTGGGATAATGTCAAGTCGAATTAAATTACCATTTAAATTAGGTGATTCTTCGAAGAAAATGAACGAAATAGAAATAACAGAAACATTGAAAAAAGATGATTTTTCATTCAGTGAAGTAAGAATTTGTTCTTTTCTTAATTTATTAAAGAAACGATCTAATTAAATATTAGATGGTTCAATATGGTTTTCCGTATCGTCCAACAACAGTTACCTATGATTCTGTCCAAAAAATTCTTGCTATTGGAACAAAACATGGCATTATCAAAATGTAAGTTTAAATATTTTTTTTTCTAAGAGCATAAAAAGACGAGAATTTAAATAATTAGTTATGGTGGTGCGTTTGTGGAATGTAGTTTGCAACATCCAAGTGAAGTTGAAATTGTTCAATTAGTTTTTCGTGTAAACGAAGTAAAATTCTTTTTTCTTCTTGTTACTTGTGTTTTTAGTAATACATTTTATTTTCTATTATAAAAGGGTGCATTAATAAGTGCTTGTCGAGATAATTATATACATTTATGGAATCTACGTCAAAAGAAGCCTGTTATTGCTAATTCACTTCGATTTGTTAAAGAAAAGTGAGTTTCAGAAATGAATTTGTGATGAAATCTCATGAGATATTGATTCATCCTCTAAATATTTCCTGTCA
The DNA here is from genome assembly GCA_905331475.1 of Rotaria socialis. NCBI lineage: Eukaryota > Metazoa > Rotifera > Eurotatoria > Philodinida > Philodinidae > Rotaria > Rotaria socialis. Next base: position 63,916 of record CAJNYU010002624.1, on the reverse strand, counting down.
GTTAAAAGGAAATTAGCTTTTCTTTTAAATGTCTTTCTCTTGATTAAAAGAATCATAGAAAAATCTTAAAAAAAATTCGTTGATTTCTAAATCTGAAATAAATCAATCACTAAGATATAGATATATAAAAAACAAAACAAAAAACTATTATCATATTATTAATTCATAATTAATTTATTTTTTAAGAATAAGTCGTTGTTTATTACCTATTGCTTTTAATTCAAAATGGCTTTTTATTGGAACGTACTGTGGAAATGTTTATGTTGTTAATCTCGATACATTTACACTGTCATCGTATAAAATTATGTGGAATAATGCGATTGGAATGTATGTATAATGATTTATTTCGACAAATTAGTTTTATTAAATATATATATATATATATATTTATTCATCATAGGGGTAAAAGTTCACATCCAGGAGTTGTAGTTGATTTATCTCAAAATCCTGATGATCCAACTCGAGTAAGATAATTAATTTAATAGTAGACTTTAAAAGTCACCGGGAGCAAATGTTTTACTTCCGGAACGTGACATCATTAAGTCTACAACTTTGATGTACGTGTTCGTGTGGCAATGAAAAAAAAATTCGATTAACTAATTGATTCCGGGAATTTTCTTTTGCTTTGTTTTTTTATAAGAGATTAATTATTTATTTAATCTATTATAAAAATTAATGGATACCGTAACGTCCTAAAATAGAATAAGTACTCTTCAGTCTATTCTTGTCTTTCTTAAAATGTCAAGATTCTATATAATGTTCTTCATTCTCTTACGACTCAACATGAAACAATACTATTTGCTTACATTGTATGAGAATAAATGAATAAATAATACCGGAAATAGAGAATCTTAGAATATATAATAGTACTTTAATGAAAAGAAAACAGGTGATTTATATATCTTATTTGATAATCAAACTTGTTGTTTTTTAGTTGTACATCGGATTCAGTACACATTTATCTACACCAAATAGTGTTCCAATTGGACATGTTGTGTGTTGGAATTTACAACAGAAAGCATCTGAAACTGTTTATACATTACCACAAGTAAAATTTGATAAGATTTAATATGAAAAAAAGTAAATAAAAATGTTTTTATTCATAGGGTTTAACATCTGTATCATGGCATTATGAGGGTCGACAATTTATGTGTTCACATTGCGATGGTTCATTATCAGTATGGAATCTACGATCTGCCGATAAACCTGTTAGCATTAATTATCCGCATAGTAATAATTCACAAATTCAGAAATATCATAAAAAGAAATATTTCATATTTTTCTTTAGCTCGTATTTGTAAAGATGAGACAACATCGAAATTCGGAGCCATAACAAAAGTTGTTTGGAGTGTTGTTAAAAGCTCGTATGACTTTATTTGTTTTTTTAAAATCAAAATATCGTTTATTTTTCATTGTCTAGTGGAGATTCATTTATAATATTTTCTGGTGGAATGCCATCACAAACTGATCAACAACAAATAACTGGTAATGCTCAAACCTCAAAACCTTCATCTTATTTTTTAACAATACTACGTGGCCAAACAACAAATGTTCTTCATATGGATAATCCCATTGTCGACTTTCATGTTATATCACCATCTCCACACATAGCTGGTTAGTAATTTCATGTTACAAGAAAGATTTAATAGGAATTTTTCTCTTCTTTTTTTTCTTTTTTTTTGTATTATAGATGTACCTGATCCATCAGCTGTTGTCATTTTACTTGAAAATGATCTTGTCATGATTGACTTAAAAAGTGAAAAGTAAGATATAATTATTATTTTCGTTTTTCTGTAGCCAAAATTGTTTGTATCGAATTTTTAGTTATCCTTTATTTGAAAGCCTTCATACATTAGATCTACATGAGTCGGCAATAACTTATTGTGATTATATAACAGAACCAAATCCAATTTTTTATCAAAATCTTCTCCGTTTACAATCAAAACAAACACTTAAACGCACATTTAGTCAACAGGTATATAATTTCTATTGAAATAATTAAAAACTATTGTAGTTATATGTATAGGAAAATCCAATATCAGGTGGCCGATCTGGCTCAACTATATTTGGTTATAATGAATTGATTATTACTGGGTAAATAAAATGATGTTTTTGATAAACAAAATTTTCCTTTATGTTCATTTTCAATAGTCATGCTGATGGTTCAATTAAATTTTGGGATGCATCAGGTTGTAATCTTGTGTTTTTATATAAATTACGTACAAATCGTTTATTTGATCGAATACAATCAACAAATGCAATACCGATAGTAGCAACGAATTTAAATAAAGAAATGAATTCTAATATAAAATTCGATACAAAATCCACACGTGCAAATAGTGGTACCAATGATGAACAACAAATGTTATTAAATGATGACAATCCATTTAGTATTTATTCAATAAAAATGTGTTGTGATGGAAAATATTTAATTGTTGCTGCACGTGGTGGTCATGTGACTTTATTTAAATTTATGGGATCAGAATTAGATAAAGCTGACGAAGGTTTAGGAGATTTATCATGCTTAGAAATACCAATATATCATAGAAATTTAACAAATGATCATGACGATTTAAATAAAAGTGCAACTAATTCTATGATAAATGATTTACAATCAGTATCGATTAAACAAAATATAGATAAAAAAGTAAACTTTCTAATTGATAATATACAAGCATCTAGAAAACATGTTGATCTGTTTTGTTCAGTTACTTCTATAAGAAGTTTCGATGGGAAAATAAATAAAATTCAATCGTCTTTTCGAACTAGTCCTTTAAGAGTTATCAATTGATTATGTAGGGGTGCTAAATTTATTTCAAAAATAACTAATGAAGTAGCAAATATTTCTCCATAGAATACTACGTGTATTAATAATTAAATGAATCTTTCTGACATGACTGTTTTAATGAGAAATAATTTGTTGGTTTTCTAGATTTTTCTATAGAAAATTGCTTGACGCAATGAGATTCACTATTTCAAGGTGATTATTTAGAAAATTTTGATTTTTACATTATTTTATGAGAAAAAAAAACATCTCGTTTTCAAGTCTATGCTAAAACGTTCATAATAAAGCACATGTAGTAACAAAAAATGCTGCTGCAAAAGAAAACGACAATTTCCTGTGTTTAAATTTAATTTCCGTCCCTCTAAAAAATAATTTTTTAAGTCCTAAGGGAAAATTTGCATTAAATTTTTGAACCTATATTCAAAACAAAATACAGAATTGAGATTTCAGATTAATTTTGTACTCAAAGATGAATCTTTTTTTCTAATTAACTACTTCTTGATCATACATTGTTATACAAAAACAGTATGTTAATAAAATGTTTTTTTTATAGGACTTTAGAAGTTTACTTCGAGCTAAAATGGGCTATCGTCGAATGGCTGGTTATCAACCTGAAGTTGTTTGTTTATTATCATGGTTACCAAACGATAAAGTACCAATTCTCACTGATATTGCAATCAATTCAAAATATGGACTGTATGAATTATTTTTTCGTTACGAAGAAATCATCAACTCTAAATTTACTCTTTTTTTTTATTTCCTTTGAACTTTAGATTAATATTCGGATTAGAAAATGGTCTTGTAGTTGTTGATTATTTAAGTAAATTTATTCTAATGAATATGGTAACCAGTGATTTATATGGTACAATGGATCCATTTCAACGAGCAACATCATCACCGAAACGTCGTGTTGGGACTGCAAATGATCCAAATAATGAGGATTCAAATATCTTTTCATATGACTATCCGGTACGTAAAATTTTTCCATCGAATTTTATTATGTTTTTGTTTTTAATACATTTTCCTTCACCGCAAAATAAAATAAGGAAAAGATAAAATTATATTCTATCTAGCATCAATCGTTAACACCCACTTCAAAAGCATTCTCAAATATATTTTCTTTTAATAATATCGAAGAAACTTTTTCAAAAAATCAATTACAACCATTTGATCCCTATACACAAATGTATCATACACAAACAAGTGAATCAATGTCAACAATAGTTCCGACATTATTCAGAGATTATAATGATGAGAAAAGTCCAACATCACATAATCCGACATTAGCTAAAACATTTCGTACAATACGTAAACATTTATTACGTACACCAAATAATAAAAATGATAATCAAATTATGTTTGATCAAAATGATATGAGTAATTTAGATGAAGAATTTAATTCAAATTTTTCTAAGCCAACAATAACAACTCTAAATATGAGACATGTATTGCCACATAATAGTTCAATGACATCATTTGATAATCAATTTAAAATGTTTTCATCAAATATTCAATCACAGGATCCATACGGATTTGAATCTACGAAAGATAAATCACCCAAACAAAAATTATATCAAAACGATGATATTTATCATCAATCGATGGCAAGTAGACAAGCCATATCAACAACGTATACAACATATCATACTCGTACTGTTACAGTGCACAGTAGTAACTCGGGTGCGCTTACGTTTATTCGCTTAATCGAATTTAATCAAATACTATTATGAACGAGCATGTTATCTGCATCGTTTGAATTACTTTTTCTTTTTATTCTTGTTGCACGCAATTCTATAATCAGTCGTTAGTTGAATAAGAATGATGTTGATTTAGAAGATGAGCTTTTTTATTTTCCTTGATCAATTTGGATTTTCCAAATGATTTTGTTCACTCTATTATTCTAGCAGTCCTCACCTCCTTGTAATACTACAGTTCTAAATGAAAAGCGATCGCAGGTGCCACCAACTGATATCAATTCGGCACTTTGTAAGTTTTTTGTCGACAGTAAATAAAATAAAAATGCGGCTTCTATGTCTATGATATCATTCAATGTGAGACTCATTATAAGCTTCGCTTTTCTATGTTGCATGTCTATGTATTGTCTAAATATTATCCCATAGAGCTTAATTATAATATCCGTTTTAACCTTAATCTTTCTTTTTTCACGTAGACAAACCATTGGCTATCGATCTTCCACGTTCATCAAGTACATCTAGTTTGGATAATATAGTTACAAATGAAAGTATATGTACAATACAATTTTCTGAATCATTTACATACAAGAATGGTTTGTATTTTCAAAAACAAAAAAGAGCAAAAAGAATCCAAATTACATGTTTGATCGTATTTTTTTTTATTCAGATTTTACTATTTCACCAAGTGTTTGGCTTGGTACAAGTGCTGGCTCGGTTATTGTTGTTAATTTAAATATTAATTATGAGCCAAGAAATATCAGTGGTATGATTTATTTATAGGAAAAATTTTAAAGGAAAAATTAAAAATTTTGTTTTTAGTTGTACCCAGTGGAAGTGTATTTCGATTAAGTGGTCGATTATTACATATATCTTTTCTTGATCAGAAAGGAGCAATTATACAAGCACCAAGTGAAAAGTGGGATACAAAAAGTTAGTAAAACGATTTAAAAAAAAATTATTACACCGATATATATATATTATAGAAACCAAAGGAAATCGATCAACAGATGGTACACAAGATATGAATACATCATCAGTATTACCAAGTAGTGGCTTATCGTCTTCCCCAGTGACTAGTACTCCATCAAATGGTGTACAATTTGCGGTATATTGTTCATCAAAAGAAGCTCGAGTAAATTTAAATTTAAATGCAAAATATAAAAATCTAACTGATTTATACATAAAAATAGGTATTTTCATTACCATCTCAAATGTCTATATCAAAACAAAAAATTTTCGATTCACTTGGTGCATCAGCATCAAATATAATGCGTGCATCGGTTGTTAAAATAGCAGGTAAGATGAAACAAAAAGAACAATGGATAACAAGAAAAAAAATTCATTTCGCGATTTTTGTTTCTGCCTGAATAGGTTCTGCTTGTTTAACATGTTATTTAGCAGCTGGCCGTATACATGTATATAGTTTACCTAGTCTACGTGAACTATTTAATACAAATCTTGATCCAGCCATGGATTCATTTAGATCAATGATAGGTTTAACATTTACATTTACAAATCGTGGTCACGGACTTTATATGTGTTCACCAACAGAAATTCAAAAAATTACACTTTCTGCTGATGTTAAGTATGTATCAAGAGGAGAATTTCTCTATTCTAACATGCTTGCATAGATAATAAAAGAAAATTCTATAAAATAGTTTATTATCACGATGTTGATTTTCTTTTGATTTATTTAGGGAACAAATTAATGAAATGCTTTGTGAATTATATAGTCCATCAATATCGATGCCTGAAGCACCGAAACAAAACTTTTTTGCTAAAATATTTGCTTCAAATGCAATGGTTGATGCAGATCAATTATGTAAATTCTTTTTTTTGAAAATAAGAAAAGACCTTAACGTTGTGTTTTATTTTCATTTATAGTTGGTGAAACGGCTGGAAAAGCTCCAGCTGGTGTAATTAAAAGAGAAGATGTTAATGTTAATATGAATCAATTACGTGGGACAGCTGAATCAACAAATAGTGCTATACATGATACACGAATGGTAAGAATCGTATAGATTTTGGTTTTGTTTTGATTATTAAAATTGAATTTTATTTAATTAGAAATTAATCGAACGTGGTCAAAGATTAAATGAAGTAGAAATTGCGTCAAAACAAATGGCTGATCGTGCTGAAGAATTCTCTAGTCTAACACATAAAGTTATGTTAAAACAAAAAGAAAAAGCTGAATGGTCATGGCCATTTACATCAAAAAAATAGTGATTACTTTTTATTTCTCTAAAGAACAATTTGAAATATTCTATACTTTTTAATCGTTTTCTTTTCTTTCCTACCTTATACATGAGTGCAATATATCCTTCAGTTTCCCATTTTAGTCGCACTGATGTTGTTTATTATTGTTGTTTTTGTTGTTGTTCTTGTGTATGTGGATTTTTTTCTATTTTTTTCGCGATCGACACATGCAATAATTCTTCACAGACTACATACCTACATACATGCAGCCAATTCATATGTTTATTTTGTATTTATATTTATGACAAGCAGTGACTTAATTCTTAATGAAATATGTATGTGTGGAAACAAGAGAAAATGATCTTTGATAATAGCAACGTTTCTCTTTTTTTAGTCATAAAACAGTCATCTCCGTTTTTTTTACCCCTGAGTGTTTATCTTTTTCTTCCTAATGATGCTCTCATATATGAAACCTTTCTTTTTGTCGCTCTCACTTCTCATTTGTAAGCCCTCTTATATTTTTGTTGATGTTTAAATGCAAAAAAAGAATCCTCTTTTTACTCGTGCGAATATTTAATAAAATGGCATCGTCTATTGGAAAACAAAGAACAAGACATTTTTGTTTTACAAGAATTCAAAATTGATTCATAATAAAGAATAACAAAAAATCAAAAAAAAGGGAATACATTCAGGTACATAGCTAGAAAATAATCAATTGTTCGATTCTATTGAATTTTTACTGAAACTTATAACGCTTTTCTATTAATGCTTCATCTAATGAAAAAAATCTTTCAACTGGTTAATTACTTTTCAGTCATTAACTCACTCATCTTGTTATATCTGATGAGTTATGAATATCCTCAAAAGAGTTGGAGCTTTCTCTTTTTTTTATCATCGTCGAATTATTATATTTTTTTATGTTAAATATGGTAATTCTATTTTGATAATAATGAGACAATTCATAATTCAATTTCGACTCGACACGGTACATAGCAGAGATGTCCACAGGACAGGGTTACCCTGCCCTGCGCCCTGAGCAGGAACAGGGGGAAAAAAATAAAATTTGCCCTGCCCTAAACAAAAACAGGGTAGGCCAGGGAAATTGCAGAGCAGGACAGGGTGAGACCTTATATCCTGCAAGTGAAAGCCCAGTTGTTTGGATTTCCGTGCTGAAGAATTTTTTCCTTTAGTTCGCAAGACTCATAAATAAGAAAATAGACTCCAGAGAACGACGCAAACTGATAGTTAGAAATTTCTCTATCTGATCTGGTCCATATAAGCCACGAC
>CAJNYU010002624.1:0-55908 GCA_905331475.1 Rotaria socialis | reverse complement strand
CGCTGATTAAGAAGGGTCCATCGTGACTTGTCTGAACTGACTCTAAAACAAAAACTGTTCTATGGTACAATGAGAAACATGTCTTTTTATTTTGAGATATATCAAAAATTACAACACAGACACTATTTCAATTCAGCAGGGTGCCCTGCCCTGCCCTGCTGAAAACCGACAGGGCAGGGTAGGGACAGGACGCATCTTAAATTTATGCATTTTTTTTCAACAGGGCAGGACATGGTGCAAAAAGTTGCCCTGTGAACATCTCTGGTACATAGAAATAGGTGATTTATCTTGCTCTTAGTTTCAGATCCACTGCAAATAAAAGTTTGTCTTCTGCATCGATAGATTCGATGATATTATTTCAAAATAGGAGACAATGGAAATATGCGTAACTTTTATAATAAATTGCCCACATTGAGGTCTATTCTCGTGCGAAGTTTCAATTTGAAGTATCAGCACCAGTTATACTATTATTGTCGAAAGGGAAAAATCATTATAAATATGAAATATTTCAGCAGCGATAATCATCGTAATTTTATATAGTAGTCCTCGTTTATGAAAGTCAATATAATATGTAAAGTCTCACCTAAAAAGCGATTAATCAGTTGGAGGACTTCTTTTCTTAGCGCCTCATATTTTACAATTATATTTGAGTGATTTCTTGTTATTGTTTTATATTATTCTATTTTCGATCGTCTCTTTGTAGTTTTGGTTATATTTAGTATATGATTAAACATCTTAATGATCAAATAAGACATAATTACATTGCCTTCCTTTCTTTACTGGAAACTCTCAGTATCAGCAACGAATCGATAATTATATTTCTCTATTATGATTTATATTGAGAATCCAATAACAGAACAATATTATTATTATTATTATCTTTCCTAGAGAAAGTAATCTTTTAAAAATAGCATTCAATGAAAATATTTTACTTTCTTAGAAAAATTCTTTAAGACGTATTCAATGTTGTGTAAAGCTAGAAAGATCGTTTTGTAGGATTCTCAGAGATATTAGCCAAAGCTCATTCTCTACAGTAACAAATGAATGTCGTTATTTAAACACCACTATTATAATGAAGCATCTAAAGGCAGCATTTGGACATCTTGCATGAGCAAAGGATTGGTATTTAGGGTTCGATAGATAAGTAGTTTATTTTTAATTACCTTCATGAATTCATATTCTAAATATATATATATATATATATGTATATATAATACTTCTAACTGGATGATTAATTATTATTTCGTTTTGATTGGTTGTACTAGAACTATAAACTGGTATTCTGTTGTTTAGATATGTAAAAGTTTTGGATCCATTACAAACGAAAAGTCATCAAATTCATATTTATTATGTAAATAATCCTTCTTTTTCTTGATAATTACTTTGCCATCGATGGCATTTTTTATTGCTTTTAATATCGTAATTGGCATACATCGATTGATTTTGGAAATATTGCGCGATAATATAATTAAATCTACTCTGTTACTTCGAATGAAACATATTAATTTTTCTAATAATTTCAAATAATTTTCTAAATTTATATATAACCTAGGAAGATAGATAGGTTCTGGATAATAAATGTCTCGTACAAGTAAAAGTCGTTCTTCTATAATGAACCATAAGATTGAGTTAAGTATATGATCAGAAGGAAAAATCACAGTGACAATTTTGCTCATCTGTAAGATCGATTACATCACCAACACACGTATATATAGTATAGTTTGTTGTAAAACGAAAAGAAAAGAGATCCACTATATATAGTTCCACATTATTACTAAGTAAAGTCTTGCTTATTTATTCTTTTGTTCATCTATTCTGTGAAACACGATCTAATAGGATTGTGGAAGTATATATATCTATATAATAGAAAAACAATTTTTGTTCGATTAGTTTTCAACAAAATTTAAATATTCGGTTTTACTTTTTAAAATATTTGATAAAGAACTAAGTGAAATATTGTAAAAGTTGAGTCAATTTACGTTGTGGTAAACCCTTACAATTACTACTATCACAGATTAACTGTGCTTTTTATTTAAAAGGTTTACTCGTGTTGTGATATCACTCGTGAATTCTCATACACGATAGTCTAGTCATACAAAAAAAGCACTCACTAGTAGTTTATAAGAAAGAATGATAGAGAAGACCAATAGGTAAAAAAATCATACTCGTATTGACGAGGTTATATAAACTAAAAGGACCGGAAAAAAGACGTTGACTGTTCACTCGTAGAGGTTTTAACTACATCATGAATGCAAGACAATGCTTTAATTAGATCAGATTTTTTAAATTAAAGTGTATCAGTGAATCATTTTGAGAAATTCTATCATTATTGACTAGTGTCGATGATTTGAACAAAAAAACATCCACAATGAAGTAATTTATCGAACTCCGACGACGTTATCTGGACTATAATTTATTTTTTTCTTATTATTTTGTGAACAAAAATAACTAAATGAAAATACTTGCTTTTAATTCATTTTTTCTAGATAAATAATATAGTATTCTCTGAATTATTTCTGTTATACTTGTATCAGATAGGTTTGCCATGCTTTCTAATATGAGTTTTTGAGAGATACTTGAATATTGGAGCTCATCAAGAAAAATATATTGACGCTATAGCAGACACATCAGTATTTATATACGAGTATTGATATATTATGTTTTAAATACAATAAAACCAAAGGCTTGTTTATATATAATATAAATACGAGAAGATGTTTCAATGACATTTTGAAGTCATCCAATGATACTTACATAAATTTTATCATGATTCTAAGTTTCAAGCAATTTTATCTTTATTTCAAACAGTTTTATCACAAAAAGTTCAAAAACAAACGACGTTTACAAGCATATATGGAATAGTATTTCCAAAAAAAGTTCGCCATAATCTATACTAATTGAAAGAATAGAAAATTCATAACTTAGTCGATAGAAGAAAAAAAACACTGGAATATCTCCACTTTGATGATAGAGACCTAATTCAAACGATTAGCTACTTTCGTACGAATAACATAAACAATTATTACTGTCAAGAATTATTATTATTAGTTTTCTGAAAGGAATGAAAGTTACCAAAAAATAACAAACACCAGACCTGTAGAGCGGTCCACAGATAATTTTCTCTTATCATAAAAGATAATCAAACAGACTTTCAGTATGGTTAGTTTACATGGACAATCACGAATAAGATATATGTGGAGTGTATAAAATGTTTAGTTCCACAAATTTTCATTGTTTCCGTGTGTGAGAAACATTTTTTGTCTGAAGAAAAGCTGCCATCATGTAGAAAAAAGTTCACACATTCTCAATTTTGCAAAAGACTTCCATTCGCATTTTTCTAGTTCTTAGCAGGTTTTCTTCCACACTCTGTTCCCTTCCGACCGTTTGTCTAAATCATATCTCTGCACAGAATATAGTATTCGACGTGCTCATACTTTAAAATTCTTGGTCGAAATCGAATGTATTCATTTGTTAATGTGTACAATAAAAATACGTGTTGATTTCTAAACTAATTCATGCTAAAACGTTTGCTCAATATAAATAAACAAAAATTCAATGAAATTTTTGTTGGTGTTATTCGTAGGATGAAACAATACTTTAAATAGGCTGTTACGAACAACAATGCCAGTTCAAGGGGGAAACGGCGGATTTTCGGGATTGCCAATCCATGAACAATCCGAAAAAATCCGAAAATCCGCCGTTTCTCCCTTGTATCAGTCACTTTTGCCATAGTAGAAATATTCTTAGTTTTTGTTATTGTATTGCTATTTGTTTCTCATTCTATTTATTACAGTGTTTAAAAGCGAAGAAAAAAGCTTAACTCAAAGAATATATAATTACGAAGAAAAAAAGACTTAGTATTATACTGAAACATCACATTGTATAGCGAATTAGTTTTTCACAACATCTCCAGATTCTTTTGCTAATGATTGATAATAATCAGCTAAAACTCTCCATCCTGCTGGTACCATAAATCCATCGGGAGGTTGTTCACCACTTCGGGCAATCTTTCTCATTCGTGTACCAGATATAAAATCAAATTCATCATGTTTAGTTGGATCATAAAAAGCCATAGTTTTCGAACTTCGATTATAGGCAGCTACTTTAAATGGTAATATTTGTAATTGATTAAGACCCGGCGCCATAGTTAATACTTTTGAGCCATGTGTTGGCTCATAAAGATCTTTCGATTTATCTGATGGATTGGGTAAACCAGCTGGATCTCGACCAACAATATAAAATGTCGTTCCCGTACACATACGAGCTTTAGCATGCCACTGTACTTCAGTTGGACCTGCATAACTCATTGGTGATGGAAATATAGCCAGAACAGTTCGAGAACGATCAAGTCGATCATCTAAATCTTCATTTAAAAAAGCTTGGTGTTGAGCCATGCGTACATTTAATGGAACATCATCTTCTTTCGTCCAACCACCTTAAATCAATCAGAAAAGACGTGATCAGCATAGTATTCGTAAATGTAAACTTTAAAACGGGATGCAGTTATTATTCACATCTTCGTGGTAAAAATTGTCAAGATGCCTATCACTGTCTGAAGAAGGATATCAACATTTTTACTCATTTACTTCAACAATTTTCTTCGATAGTATTGCATAAATCAAAAACAAAAGATAAATATCTACCTAACGGATGCAGCAATAGAACAGGATTGTGAAAGCCTTTTTCGATTAAATATTGTCGGGTTTTTTGCATAAGAAGTGAATGCCCATTATGAATTGGATTTCGAAGTTGAAAAGCAAATACAGCATCAGCCTAACAAATTTCATAATTATATTTATTTAAAGATTTACTCCATCACTATAATCATGTTTCTTTACTTTCATACTACGAAAACGATGTCGTAACTCATTTGGTGTTAAACGAAATTCATCAAGACCATCATTCCATTGAATTCTCTCGACTACTTCGAGATCTCCACCAATGAGCCAATCACCACTTTCAAGAATCATCTTTACATAATATAAAATTAATATTTAAATCGCTAAACTATTGATGGGTGATAAATTATTACTTTAATATGAGGATGTGCAGAATCTGTTATGCCAAAAATTCGTGCGCATCTTTCTTGTTTTCTATGTTCATAGAATTCAGGATGTTTCAAGAGTGCAACTAATTTTTCTCTATAACACAGAGCAATTATTGAACATGAGTGTAAACGTTCTTTATCAGCTGTTGTACATGGTAAAACAATGGGAATGGTTTGATTTTCAACATTTCCTATTTTGTTATTCATAATAGAAAAGACAAAAAAACTAACGTTTAACTGAAATATTCACCTTTCATCAGACAACCAAAATGTAAACATTGTAAATATTCTGTTTCACGCATAAAACCAGCAAGTGGAGTTGCCCAACCTTCACTTAATACTTGAACCCATTGCAAATCTAGCTGAAAAACAAACAGAACAAAATTCCCATTAGCTTGCAAAGCCGAGTCATATTTTCACTTACTTCAGTAATATCAAGTTTTTGGAAATTTGGAAATTCTTCTAACGCATCTTTGCGCGTATCTTCATCCATGAAAAGTTCGCGGACGGAAAGAATTAATGATGGTGATAAAACTTTCTAAGAATATACAATCAGGTTACTAAAGATTGAAACTATAAAATACGATATGCAAATAATATGCTATAGTTTAACTCTCTATTCATATCTGACGATATTGATTTGCAAGGAAAATGAATTCTAACGTGTTGACTGTCAATTTTCTTTGAGTTCAATTTCCATAAACTTACACGTTGAGCTAATTGTTCTATGATCAACTCAAGAGCACGCTCGATAGATATCACACTTGTATCAATGACAATATCGGGGTTTAACGGCTCTTGATATGGTGCATCAATACCCGTAAAATCTAAATGAATATATTACTATAAATACGAAATACAGACAAAAACAATATTCAAACTTGTAATCAATCCTTGTCGGGCTTTTTCATATAGACCCTTAGTATCACGTTGTTCGCATACAGACAGAGGTGTATTGACAAAAACTTCAATAAATGGAATTTGAGCATTTTCATGTAATTTTCTTGCGCATTCTCGATCCTGTTAATTAACATTTAAAATAATACGTTTTATCAAAAAGATTTTTACTTCTTTATATGGACTAATAAAAGCAACAATACACATAAGACCAGCATCAGCAAATAGTTTTGCAACTTCAGCTATTCGTCGAATATTTTCAGCACGATCAGTATCAGAAAACCCAAGATTTTTATTAAGACCACATCGAATATTATCACCGTCAAGACAATAGGCCGGTAAACCTTTGCTCACTATATATTCTTCTAATGCAAAACTTGAAATGATAAAAAACAAAAATAAACAATCGTTCATAGAAAAGAAGAAGAAAACAAAATATTTGTTTGTTTGTTTTTTCGTACCCTATAGTCGACTTTCCAGCTCCTGAAAGTCCTAAATAAAATAAAAAAATAAATCTCAGTAGAAGAAATAAGCATAGTTTTATCAAACAATAATATTTACCAGTTAACCAAACTGTTGAACCTCGAAATGTACCGCGTTGTCCTAATGCTGCCGCACGTTTATCACGCGTAAGTTTTGATCCACAATAGAAAACATTAGCTGGATTCTAAAAATCAAAATAATATTGAGCAGAAATAAAACATAAAAATATCATTTATCAATATGATAGGCAGTATTCAAGGATTCGATTCATACTTCATTAGTAATCATTGATAGTGTAGGCACGACGACTTTATGGATGAGAAAAAAGAAATCTGTTTAATTTATACGTCCTTTCTACCTGAATGATTTCTATCACTCGATTCATAGGTGCATGCCGTGCAAGTAAGCTACTTATTTACCTGAGTATCTGAAGCTAGAGCATCAAATTTTTTATACTTTAAAATCGATTGTTTTTCGATATTTGCTTTTGCTGAATTGCTTATTATTTCATAAAGTTTTTTAAGTAAACTATCTTCATCATTAACAACATTCAGTGATAAATTGTATACTGCTATAAGATTAATTACAGAATTCCAATCAACGGCATTAGACGATTGATTTAAAATAATAAGATTTACTGTTGACGAAGAATTTAATTTTAAGAAAGATACTAATTTTGGTAACGAGGCCTGGATTTTTGAACAACAGCATACAATCAATGGATGCTCGAATGATTGAGATAAATCAACTTCAATGTTGTAATCTACATTGGTTCTGAAAAATTTAGATGATGCGGATTGTTGAATGAAATGTTGCTGCTGAAGAATTTTGCCTATGAAAGCCATATCATCAGTATTTATCTGGCATTGAAATAATGGAATCGATGGCATTTTGATGTTAGTATCAAAATCTATTAATGGTGAAAGATAATGTTGAAGCAACTATTAATATACATGTATGTATTGTCAAAGAACCTATGCGAAGCAAAAATCAATGGAACGAATTGTAATTAATTAAAACTACTATGAAATAATGTTAGAGTTACGTGAATTAGATGAATGAATTAGTTTTAAAACTGAAACTAAGTTAATAGAGTTTTAAAAAAATGCGAAAACTAGATTCCTCGTTATGAGAAAATACAACTTTCGAATAAGTCAGACTATCGAAGTTATTGAAAACAAAACAGATCATATGAAAACACGGAACTTTCTAACAACGTTCAATCGAAAAATAGATGCTTCTGGTGTCATGCAAAGTAACATTAATAATTTCACCTTATGGGCCAAGAAAAACGTGAATACGGAATAGTTTGTGAAGTACGCATATTAGGGTGTAAGAGAAAAATAGCGATACAAAAAGAATTCTATCAATCTATGTTAGCATGTGCTACGAGAGCAATATCGATTGAATATTAAATTTCTTATCTCATTCATCATATGAAAGTAAAGGAAACGAGATTCAGACGCTCAAAAAACAGTAAAAAACGATTCTATTGCGCTACCTTAACATTCGGTTTGGAAGAGTATTTTCTAATTCTCCTTTGCAACGAACACAACAACACAAAATGATGACTTTGCTCCATGCATCCAAAAAGTAAAAATAATCACTCACGAAGAACTGTAATAACGAACGATAGACTGCTGAAAAGTATAAGCTACATCATAATTACTAGAACCTTTACTGTTGTAAAGTAAGAAAAATGGCCTTTCAAGAAAATTGATTTTGATTTTATGCGCGAATTGAAAAAAAAGAACTTGAATTCCTTGAAATTGCATTCAATGGTGGTGTTATGAAAAATTTCGAATATTGACTATCAAAAATTCTCGCATCTCTGACGAAGACGAACAATTGTTTTCACAACCAGTTACATATCATTTTTCTCAAAAAAAACTTTTGTTTTTTTTTGCTAAAATCAATGTTTTGTTATTCTCCCTTTCAATTCAAAATTTATGTTTCGAATAATCAGACGATTGAAACCCGACAGCAGTTTCTGAACGCATATGGCGACATCGATGATGATGAGAACTCAATTGGCAGCAAACTATGTTTTCAATAAAGAATATTTGCCATCTATAATTAACGATATGGGTAGCTATTTCACTTAAAAACAAATACCAAAGCGACTAAATTCTGTAGCTTTTTTTAAACATATCGAAACTTTAAGAAAACTGGATCTCAGCGAGGAAAAAGTATAGTATTAATACAAGAATACGTGTTCTAGCTTCAGATTTAGACAAATGCTTCGTATTTGATTGTTCTCAATATCACGATTACGAAAAATATGACCTTGTACAATCGTATGTACAGAAGAAAAACAATCGTGAGGAGAATATAATAGCGACAGAGTACCATTACATAAATATTTTGCTTTCTAGTGCATCCTTGAAAACAAATTATAAATATTGATACAGACGAGTGTTTTTTTTTATAATACAATGAAAAAACATTAAGAAAGTACTTGAAGGACAGTGATGAACAAAAAAAACACTATTTTGGGACAGCGTTAGGCAAAAACGACGGAACGTTTCGATGTTGATAAATATATTGTGGAAATAAAAAAAGATAATATACTTAAACTAAAAACATCTTCTCACCATTTAATAGCAATTCGTATAGTCTAATGGATGGATGTAAATTGACGGTGAGGCATTAATAGAAGATACATCATTAGAGAACTTGAAATAATTTACTGGGGAAAATGCTAAACAAATGAATTGATCAAATAATTAGAATACTAATTTTTGTAACTATTATGTGTACTACGTTATTTTATCATCTCAAAAAGGTTTGAGCTAAGAAGAAATATTTATTTTAAAAATGCACTAGACATATTATTAATGCATAAAGTTCTTTTTTTTCTCCTAATAAAATATACAAAACATGTCAAATACAATGTAGCTATGCTAGCCTAAAATGTATAGTTATACGCTTCAAATTCAATTTGCTGATATTTTCTGAGTCTATCATAGTGTGACGCTTCACTTGGTTGATAATAACATGGTTCTACTCATCAATACTTGCCATTCGATTCCGTGATTTCATTAAATGCGGAATCTCTCAATTTTAAACTAGTTACAAACCTACAATAGATATCTTGAATTCAAATAAAACGACGAATGATTGTTGACTATACTGCACCCATCACTGTGTGTGAGAGCCTATTCTTGAGTAAAGATAACAACCTAGATATCTCTATTATGTACTTGAGTTGCGAGAAGTCTATATTATTCTACTTAAATATAATTTGATGATTCTTTGAATGATTTTAGTAAGTGGTTGATCTACATGGTTGCAGATATCTAGTAGAAACTAGCTGAGCTTTTTACGTCGGTTAAAACAATAATTATCTATTTAATCGTGAAAATCAAGCATCTGCCGATATTTATTCATTGTAGGTACGTCACAGTTATTTGATTATGCCTTCAACATACATGGCTGAATGTTGAATATCAAATGAAATTATTTACTATTAGCTTTGAAACGAGAAATCTATAAAAATATGAATCTATATTTTGACGCACGATGGACTAATTCAATAGTCTATTAAATCTTTAATGCTCCTACTTTTCACATCATTTTGTGATCAGACTAGTCATTAAAAAAATTTTATGTCTTTCAATATAGTGAAGTTAATGTATTCGTCATGAACTAAATGCAGTATTACTCGTTAAGAATTCATTATAAAAACATCTGCGTTTGGTTTTTTTAACTAACTTCCTTTGCACGACCAAATATCAAAGCAAAAAAAGAAACTTAATGAATATTCTGATGTGCGTCTAGGGGTAGCACTTTAACTTTAAATTGCCCGTAAAGTGCACAGTTTAAAATTGTTTAAACTTACGCTTAAATGCTTCTTTATGGCGTTTTACCTGTTGCAGAGAGTCTCACAAGCATGACTAAGTACGTCAGTACAGTTAAAAGTATTAAAAAGAAGCGTTTCTAAAGGCGACATTAAACAACTTTAAACTTTACGGTTAACGTAAAGTTAAAGTGCCACCCCCTATGTACGTCACGCAATGACTAAGTTACAGCAAATGGTCCGCTTCGTGTCAAATCAAATCTCTATCGCAAAAGTACAAATAAAAGACAAAAAAAAATAATTACTTTCACCAGTCGTTCTGTCCTTCTTTTATATTAATAAGTTCGTTCTTTATAATCTTTGTGAAACAAAAATGAAAAAAAAATAAAGGAGTCATCATGAATTTGTGAATGTCCTTTTTATAACATGATATAGAAATCAACAACAAATGAAATGAATTAAAAAGAAAACAGTACATGTGTAAAGAGACAAACTATTCATTTTTTTTCTTTTTCTTGTTTCGCAGTATTGTCTATAATTCACTGTGTATAACCTTTATTTTTTTTACTTTGTATTGTTTCAAAGAACGTTAAATATCTTTTTTAATTCAATCATTAGCTGCCAATCAGATTTTTGCATATCATCACGAAAATGATCTTTAACAACGTCAATCGATTCACGAGAAATCTAAAACCAAATCATTAAAGAAATTTTGTAATCTTACATATGAC
This sequence comes from Rotaria socialis, assembly GCA_905331475.1. Classification (NCBI taxonomy): domain Eukaryota; kingdom Metazoa; phylum Rotifera; class Eurotatoria; order Philodinida; family Philodinidae; genus Rotaria; species Rotaria socialis. Next base: position 44,951 of record CAJNYU010002624.1, on the reverse strand, counting down.
ATAGATCATTTTACTTTGCTCATCAATATATCAGTTTCATCAAAATGTCGGCCAAACATTTTTGGTGCTTCACCACCAACTGGTTCAATTTTAATACAAATTTCTGCACCTTTTCTCGCTATTTCTAATGGTTTATGATTTAATTCAATGCTAACAACACGACCAAGTTCAATAAACTATAGTTTTTAAAATTAATTTTATATTTCACTTCATCTATATTATTATTCAATAAGACATACTTCTTTTGATGGAACACATATTGGAGTACCTAATTTAACAAAACCATCTTCAACAGTAACACCACATATAATTGGATCACGAGAATTAAATATATACTGTGGTAAAACTTTTAATTTGCATGGAAATACAGCAAGATGTCGAAATTTTTCTTGGTTTTCTTTTTTGAGGCGTTCACGGTGAGCAATAAACATATCAAATAGATGATAAATTATATCGGCTTGAAAGATTTTCACTCCTATGTTAAAATAAAATTGTTAGTGTAGTTTATATGGAATTCGAACTAGGAGACATTGCACGTAAGGTACGAACAACCTTGCTCAATCGATCTCACTGATTTGGCTCATCTTTTTATAGTAGGTAGTCCTAACACAGTTAGGAAGAAACTGAAAATTTTAGCTCGAACAGATGATCCATTCCGGAGATATATGCAGTCGAAGTAAGACGGGGTCGGACTTTTTGTACTTCGACAATTTTCAGTAGATTTTCATTTTCTCAAGAGTGATAAGAGCTGCAACAAAACGTTTTTCACCATTAATAGTATAGTCAATGGGCTATCGTTTGATGATATTGAAAGTATCTTATGTTTGAAAACATTTCTCCGTGCGATCGATCTGGCTCAGAAAATAGGGCCCAGTATGCAAGGTCAATTGATCAAATCAGTGAGATAGATGAAGTTAAATATAGTGCCATATGAAAGAGCACATCAAACTGCATCGAATGATGTGCTGAAAACTTTGCTATTTTGATTTTTAGTGCCGAAAATTCTTTTTTACCGAGATTATTATATTTTCGAGAAAGATTCACTTGAAGGCAAAAAAATTGTGCTAGTTTTTTTAATTTATTATTTTTATATATTCAAATATTCGCATATATTCTGATAGCGCGTGAAATTCTCTACTATTCTATACAAGAACCTGTTGAATGACACATATTGGATGAGAAAGAAAGCACAATGAAGGCACCATAGTCCTCACATTTCTCCAAAACCAACTTTTGTTCTCTTTTGTTCTTATTTTCTAGCTAGGTAAATACAAAAGCAACTGTGCATTCTGGCAGCTCTTGATATTCTGCATATATTGATGTGTCACTAAAAAGTCACCAAGATGCAGACGAGTATTTAGTACGAAGCATAATAGTCGCACTCAGTGAAAATCATCTAAGTAAGCCTTGGTATCAAGGCAATTATATCATTAAAGTTTACTTTGGTAGAGAAACAAATAGTACATTCAGAATCAGCATGAAAACTGCATGTAACTTGCTTGATACTTTTCGTAAAAAAATATCTTTTACCAAAAATAGGGGTGGCACTTTAACTTTAAATTGACCATAAAGTGCAAAGTTTAAAGTCGTTCAGAGTCACACTTAAATGCTTCTTTTTGGCGTTTTATCTGTTGCAGAGAGTCTCATAAGCATGACTAAATACGTCAGTACAGTCAAAAGTATTAAAAAGAAGCGTTCTAAAGGTGACATTAAACTTTATGGTTAAAGTAAAGTTAAACTGCCACCCCTGATTCGATCATGAAACACGATGTAGCTACTAGCCTACTAATTATAAAGATATAGTTGTATTCAATTTTTTTTGGAATTATTTATTTACTTTGATTTTACTAGATCCCTTATAAATGTAATAAGGAGATATTAGCAAAACAGCTTTAGTCTTATATCAACAACATCTGTAATAATCTACTTTCTGTAGGAGAGAGGAGATATAGATTGAATTTGGACTCTTACAAGTTCTAAACGGATCGTTTAGTTCCATTTCGTGGTAGAACTTTTATCCTATACAAATTAGCAGTGCATTCAAATTGTGTTTCGTAAGGAAAATTTTGATGTATTAAACCTAATCATTTTAACATACCAACATTATCTGCATGATCTTGAGCATCTTTTTCAATTCGAACATCGAATGCTAAAATAGCTGCCCATCTAAAAAGATAAATATTCATATGTAAGAAAAGAAAAAAATCTTGTTTTCGTTTACTGTGGCTCTCGTTCCAATTGAGTTGATGCACGAATAATATCTTTACGATGAACAGGTCCAATATTGATACCAGCATACTAAAGTAGACGGGTTATCGATTGAGTATCTTTAGTTTTCAAAAATAGTTTACCGGAATATTGGATGTTTTTAAGAACTCAAGCAATGCTTCCAATGAGCCCAATGTTGATGCTTGAACATAAACACCGTTTTCTTTTAATCTGATTGAATTAAGAGCTGTTTTGAGAATAGTTTGAATTTCGTTTTTGAAATATTCAACTTCGTCATCTGTTCGACCAACAAATAACGGCAAACCAGCCATAGATTTTTCTAAATCTTTAGCGGCAATTTTAATACCACGAGCAGCTTTTACTACTTTATAATTTTGATATTGATTCTAAATTTTACAATAGCATTGAAAAATAAAGTCGTAATTTAAAAGGGAAAAAAAACCATAACTTACTCGAACACGTAGTTCTCTATTTGGCTCTGGCATGAGAAGACCTCGAACTTGTGTTACAATTGGACCTTCTTGACCAGCAACAATAATTGTATCACCAACTCGTAAATGTCCATTAACAAGAACAACATCGATTGTTGTACCCAGACCACCAATTGCTTTTACCTATAACATAAGATAAGAAATAACAATAGTTTACCTTTTAAAAACTCTCGTATCAAAAAGTTAATTCATATCTTTTCGGATCTGTAACAATACGTTATCATGTGTATTGAGAAATGGCGCTTAATATTTGTATGGCAGCCGGTTACAATGTTGTAATACTTCATCGAGTTCTTTGGCCAGAAAAGAATCTCAACTGCTATATTACATTAAATCTGAGATTGCCTACATTCAACGTACGAGAATGAATAGTAAAAAAAGTATTTCTTGTTTGAATTTTCCATTCTGCACTAATTGAAGTAATCAGTATAGAATGTCTACGTATTATTGATTAGAACGGAGTTTCAAAAGAAATGTAGGTTGAAACATGATTATGATAACTCAGCAAATGAAAATCTTTTGATTTACTATGTATCAAAGTCGATCGAAACACAATAGTCATAGGTAAATGAAGATTACACAGTTAGAAATGTTTTTTCATGACAAATTGAAACTTTTAGTTGTCGCTTAATTGTTTGGTATTAGTTATGTATAAATACAGAAAGATAGCAAAATGTGCCTCTTATTGAATATAATAAGAATCAACTAACCTCCATAACAGTTGCTTGTAATTCATCAGTATATGATAGACGTTTAGCAAGCGTGGTTTGGCATCTTTCAAGAATCATTGCAATTAATGAACCCATTCCATCACCAGTATGCGCTGATGTTGGTATCATAGAATAGAATTCGTTTGGATCAGAATTTTGATAATAAAGTGCAACATTGAGACCCTTCAAGAAACGGCATCAGTTTTTTTTTAATTTTTAAAAATAGAAAAAAACAAATTTTTTTACTTGTTCAGCAAATTGAACAATGATATCATTACATCGTTTTTCAAATTCATTTTTTGTATTTGGACTTTGTTCTTGTAGAACTTGTTCAACATTTCTTTTATTATCACTTTTCCAATTATATAATCGATCGATCTAAACATAAACAGCAGAAAACATCTATTCAGAACAAAAAAAATCGAATAATAACTAACCTTATTCAAAGCAATAATAAATGGTGTTTTTCTGTCAAGTAGCAATTTTATCGATTCCAGTGTCTGTTGTTCTAATCCATGCATTAAATCAACAACAAGTATAGCCAAATCACAAAGTGATGAACCACGTGATCGTAAATTTTTAAATGACTCATGTCCAGGTGTATCAATAATTAGAAGACCTGGAATAAGATAATCACCTTCACGTGTGACTAATTTTCTACACATTTTCGTTCGTTCGCGTAGTGTTTCTAATGGTACATTTGTTGCACCGATTTGTTGTGTTATACCACCAGCTTCACCATCTTGCACATGCGTTCGACGTAGATTATCCAAAATTTTCGTTTTACCAGTATCAACATGGCCCAATACACAAATAACAGGTGCCCGAAGTACTTCAGAAGAACGACGACCTTCATATGTAACATGACGTCGTTGTAAACGACGACGTACACGTTCCATTGGTGTTATGTGATCATTTTCACCATCGGCACTTGATGAACTATCGTCATCACTTTCATCAGATGAAGTTTCTTCATCGGAGGATTCACCTTCTGAACTTTCAGCATGTTCTTCGTGTGTAACTGTTGTTCTTGTTGATGGAACAGAAGCTGCAGTTTTCAAACTTACGCGATCAGCTATGAATGAAGAATAGAAACATTGCATTTAGAAGAAACAAAATGTCTACACGAATTAGGAGCATATTTGTTTAACCCTTTACCGCCGGCTCCTAGAAGGCGAATAGCAAAAAATTATTTTTCCACATATTTCTTATTGTTGTATCATAAGTATAACAAAAATATAACTTTAGAAACAAAAATATTATTTTTTATTACAAAACCTGTATGTTGCCATTTGGCAACAGCCGGCAATAAAGAGCCAATAATTTGAAAAAATTATGTTTTTGTTACGTTGTTTTCACCAATGATCATACTGCGCGATGGATGACTTTAGTATATAATACAAACAGCAATAGTACATTTCGTTCAATTATTCACACTCGCTCTCAAAGCTATTAGAGCATGTTAAGAAACAATATGTTCATATTATTCAGACAAAATGTTGCCGAATAGTAAGGGACTCTAGTGCAAAGACACTAAATACTGAATTTTTTTTCTTTTCTCATGAAGAAATGAAAAATTCTCGACAAAAAACTAGAATTTTTTTCAATAGCAGTAGTTTTCATCATATTTTACGTTTTGATTGCAACATGCACGTATACAATCTCATAATAAAAATTTTGAAGTAAAAACGGTGTAAAATACCTTGATTTGATCATTACATGCGAAAAAAATTTTCGAAATTTTTGTCCCTTTCCGGTCGGCTGTTGCCAAATTGCAACATCTCATTATATTTCATTATTAGAGTAGATTGACTAAGAAATTTGAGTAACATAATATGCAACAACTTTACTAACAAAAATGAATCAGTAATTGTTTTTCCATAGTGATTATTACAACAGATAGAAAATTATTTTTAAGCTTCCGATGCCTTTTTGGGGCATTTCGAATAAGTAAGATTACTTTTTTAGTGAAAGTTTGTTTTTGTCTTTTAAATTATTAATTTGTGTTAAATTGTGTCGTAGTAATTATCATATTGTGAAGACGTAATACACTCTTTGTATAAGCCAATTCATCTCAAAATATTAACTGAATGTTGCCAAATGGCAACACCCGGCGGCAAAGGATTAAACGATAGACACATAATTATAGGATTGAAATGCTACGTGAGTTTTTATTGTCAAAATCGAATTCCAGTGTGATAACTATGAGACTTGCTAATCTCAAGAAAACATATAATGATATTTCAACAACTTCTATTTTACCCATGTCATTTTTCAAGTCTATAAAAATATTTCTTTTCAGTAAAAGATTATTATATATTACCTCCTGTTGATGGAGTTTCAGGTTCTTCAGTATCAGCTGTTATTTCTTCTTCAGATTCTTGCTCCCAGTTATCTTTCAAGTTGTCTTCTTCTTCCCAATTATCTTTCGTATTGGTTTGTTCCTAAAAAAAACCATACGAATGAGTTACAAAGCAACTTCTTTCATTACAAAGCTGTAACGGATTTTTACTCAAGTTTTAGTGTTTATTAGATTATTTACGAAATAATTTAATGACAATATTTTCACATAAAATTTAGTCCATAGATATGTTTAGATCTAAACCTAAATGTTCTAAAAATATCAACTCAAGGAATATTTTCTTGATGAGATATTGAATGTACAATTGATATTATTTGTAGATAAAGTATTATTTAAATCACTATAGCTTTATAGGGAAGTCGTAGGGATTGATTTATCGTTTGCAATTTTTCATAACAAATAGATCCCAATCGTATGCTATACAGAGTTCGATCTCAACAATAATTTTCAATTCGAACAATATCTCTCGTCAGAAAACAATAATACACCAAGCAAATCAATCATTCTTTTTTTCTTTTAGTAAGTTCATACTTTAGTGGAAAGTTTTTTGTCAGTTTCACTCGATGTAGTAACTGATTGTGACGTGGCATTTGTAGGCTCGGCTTCTAAAAAAAAATTTAAACCAATAACTTATTTAGAATAGTAAAATAGGAATATACGTTTTGCATTCGTTTGTGTTTTCTTTCTTCGATCTTCATAGATAACTCGTTTTTTAACTGGTTGTTCTCCATTATTTACGACTGCTTGTGTTGTAACTCTTGCTGGCACTTGTACTCCAGCAGCTTCCAATTGAACACGAGCACGCTCGAGTTTCTCTCGTTGTTCTTTTGTTAGATAAGAACCCTCTTCTTTTTTTCTTTGTATGCGCTCTTTTTCTTTTAGTTTCTTTTTTTCACGACGTTCTTTTTCTAAACGTAATTTTTCTTCGCGTTGATTTTCATGCTCCTCTAGTAAACGTTGTTTTTCTTCCTCGTCTTTAAGTGCTTTCAATTTGGCTTCTTCTTGAATCTTTTGAAATTCTTTCATAAGACTTAACTAAAAACAGAAAATTAAAACTAATAATTATGACATTTTTTAATGAAGAGCATACAGTTTTAGCATCAACACCACCTTTGGCTTTCTTCTCAGCTGCGGCTTTCTTTTTACTCTTTGATGATGTCTTTTTATCATCGGTACCGGCAGTCGATGATTCTTCTATAAATTGTTCAAAATAAGATTTTGAAGAAGAAATATACAATTCTACCGTCTGGAGCTTCTGGCTTAACAGTGGTCAATAAAACTTCCGATTGAATCGTTACTTTTTCTTTAATGTCTTCAATTTTCTAAAAAAAGAACCATAATTATCATGAATATATACTAATACAATCAAAGTAGCATACAGTTGGTTTTGTTTCTACTGTTACTTCTAAAAAACAAAGCAGAGTTTATTCGAAGAATTAATCAATACAATAGTTTACCTTTAGTTTCTTTCTTTTTCTTTTTATCTTTTTTTGCTTCTTTTTTACGATCTTTTTCATCGAATTTCTCGTCGATTTCCTTTATACAAAAAAATCAAATAAGTAAAATTCTTTTTATTAAAATTCAGCTTACTTTCAAAATATCTTCTAGATCTTGTCCTTCACCTTCTTTAAAATTTCCTTCATCAACATTTGACGTTACTGTTGTTGCTTGTTTATTTTTTTTATTTCCGCTTTTTTTTGATGATACACTGGTTGATTCAATAGCAGCTAATAATGAGTCAATTTCGTCATCTTCTTTTTTAGTTTTTGACGATTGAGCTTTCTTTTTTGTTGTTGATTTCTTTTTTGAAGAAGTTGAGATTGATGTGGCTTTGACAGCTGGTGTATCTTCATCATTATTATCATCATCATCATTATGATTATTCCCACCTTCGTTTTCATCGTCAGAAGCTAGGAAACCAAACTTAGTTTGAAACAAATTAGTTCGTGGAACATCACCAGTATCGTAATCATCGTCTTCAATATCTTCAGTGATATTGGTTTTTCTAGAAAGTAAATTCACGCTTTTCCTTATTGATTTTTGTCAGTAGCAAAGTTTTTACTTTGGTATAGGTGTTTTCTTGTTTTTGTTTGCCATTTCTATTCAGCATTCGCATGAATATGAATCTTAAAAAGAAGAAAATAAGTGAAAATCAACAAAAAAATTGCGCAAGCATATTCTTCCGAATTATGACTCATGGTGGAGAGATCGAGTCTCAAATAATATTACGTCAAAGGAAAGTGCATAACTAGTGAAAATTAAAGCGACAAAGGTTAAGTGGAAAGAAATCATCCTTTTATTTATTACCAACAAATACCGAATCGATTTTTATTCGATACGATACAATGTGACTCTAACCAAACCTGAAAGAGTTATAGTCGACCGGAAAAGATGGCGCTAGATGAAATGAAGAGATTTCTTATAATGTATCTATTCAGAGTTTCTCTGTCTACGTACTATAAAGTCTTTCCTTAAAGAGATCAAGAACAGAATTACAAAAATGAATGCTTTTTTTAATACTTGAGCTGACGAAACGGTTGTTAGGTAGAAAATATTGTAGTAAAATCATTATTATGAGTACTAGTAACCCTTATAATTTGCAGTACTGCCATAGGATTTTTCCTCGGGATGATTTAAGATAATAGACTCCTCTTTTGAAATAAAGCTACTAGCCCATCAGGTCAATCATAGTTATGCATTATATTACTAGAATATTAAATAAATAATATTTTAATAAGTTGATAAACAGCGAAGAGGAAAGATGGAAAAGTACAGATAAACAAATTTTTCTTCGATTAGCTGTTGAGAAACGTATAGTATTGCAAAAATAAGAATGAACAGATCGCCAAACGCTCAATACCAGAGAAAAACAAGACTAACTGTAAGAATTTGTATAATCTGCTATGATTCTGATTGTTGAAATTAGCTAATTATTTTTTGATTGATTTTTATCAAATTCGTTATTTTTGGTAACATCATCCATAATTAAATTGGTTAATGGATTCTTCAAATTATTTGCATGGTTGGTCTTCTTCAATGTTCAATCGATAAATAAATTTCATCAAACGATTATTCAAATAGTTGAAAGAAACCTCGGAACTTGTAAAATAATATCACATAACTAAAAATATACTCCAGTAAACGATTAATTAGGTGAATTGATCGAAATCATTTTGGGATTGATTCTTGATGATGAAATAGAATGTATTGTTGGTTGAGAAAAGAGGAGCTTCAATCAAAGTTTCAATGAGAATAGATAGATCGACTGTGATCCTTCTGTTGATTTCAAATAAATTATTAGTTTGATCTCGAGCAGTAGTTTTTCTTTCAAAAATACATCAAATATTAGTCGAAATACTTGGCAATTTCTAGACTGAGTCAGTTTTTTAGATTTTGAACAAGAGCTCCTGTTTTGCAGCGAGTATTTGAGTATTCTAGTCAAAATGTATGTGCAACAACTGTGGAAGACCTATTATTAGTGCAACAGTGAAATGACAACCGCAACATATACTTGAATAATGCTGTTTTATGATGCAAACAGTGGAAGACATGTATTCGCTATTGTAAAATGCAGATAGGGTGGTGCTAAGTGAATTTGTTTTTAAATCTACCTCAAATAAGAACCTCTTTATTTTATTTTAAACTAAAATCAACATGGACGACTAGTATCAATGAATTATTACCTAATTATTTATTTTGAAATGAAAACTTCGCCCTGAGAAGACATATAGTATGATCATCAGAATACTTCAAAGATGAAATCAGAATGATTGGAACGTCATACCCTACTATTTCATGTATACAACTCGATTGTTGTGTTTGAAAAAACTGAAATGAAACAAGAACTGTTTTCTTATTCGTGTTGCCCCTTCAAAGTAAGTGAAAACTATATTGTACTTGATACATTTGCAAAACTGTATCCTTTGACGACAAAATCCAGAATTGTTTTGAGAGCTTAGCTACACAGGACTATGCTTGAATTGGCATGGGAAAATGTTATCCATTACAGAATATAACTATTACTAATGAAGTAAGAGCTCGATGAGGCCTTCGATTAATCCATATTAGCTCATCACTTCTAAGAGGTTATGAAAAAACTTGTTTTCTTTTAGTTTTACCTGTAACATTATTCTGCAGCACTTAAGCAATCAAATGATAGAGAGCATCTAAAAGATATTTTATAAAATTTTCTAAACCTTCTATAATTGATTGTCTCATTTAATTTCTGAATGAACCAACTGATAAAAAAATTCGAAATTTAATGTAGCAAAAATTGCGTGCTCTTTACTGTAATCTATTCTGAAGGTTCGTATAGTGATGAATCATCTGGAAATATCCAAACATTTTGTTCACCTTTTGATAAGTACGAAGCGAGTCCGTTTTCCAACAGGATCCATTTGTCATCGATTAATTCGAAATACGTCAAACTGCATACACCTGCTCGAATCGGAAGCATTTCCCATTTAGAGAGATTGTTTGTTTCTAGATTCTTTTGGTTTTCGATTTCTTCCATGTTGTTCATTCCCTGATTCCGTTCTCTGGTGATTGTCGCTAATGCCCTAGCTCCTTCAATTAATGGTGCTGCGTGAGTAACGATCAAAATATTGGAGTCATCCTTACTAGAGTCTAATGTACTCTCTATGACTCGTTTCAAACGATTTCGTAGCTGCTGACGACTTTCGATTTTCGTTTGCAAGTAATAGTCACTTTTAATTACACTATCGTAATCTTGATCGATGCATGCAATATTTTGTGAGGCCTCGAACAGTTGACTTGAAGGTCGATATATCGTACTTTGATCCCATTCATCAAAAAAGTATTCACCGTATCCTGGTTCTAATCGAATTTTTATAATTTCATCAGCTGATGAAACATGCCTATTGAGTTCATGAGCTACTTGTAGTGCTGTTTGAATAGTGCGTAAAAATGGTGATGCATAGATATGAGTTATTCGTGGCTGAATTTGTGCGACATATAATGCGAGTTCACGTGCTTGCTGAAGACCATAATGAGATAGTGACGGATCAGAAGGTCGCTCGCCCGTTGCCATCCAATTCTTATCGATCCAATCAATACGTTCGCCGTGTCGAGCAAAATAAATACGTTTCTTCCGTACTGTTGCCATTGTCGTTAATATGGTTTTAGTGTAAATGTCGGCAAATGAAGCTTGTATGCTTTTATACTTGCTGTAATTTTTCTTGTTCTTCTACTTGAGAACAATAGAAAGAATTGATAAGCGTACCTTATAACGTGACAATGACTTTCATGCGGTGCAAAGTATTAAAATGAGTCACACCTTAGTAGGATAGTTGATAAATGCAATAAAAATTCGCTTTGTGTATCGTAACAATCGAGAATAAAAAAATCTAGCTATTGATTGATAACAATAAAAATCAATTTCTTACATATACTCTAAGATATGTATGTATATCGTAGTGTTCAACATCGTATCGCTATTAAAAGTTTCGAACGTTCGAGTATGCTGGTAGTAACCACATTACTGGCTTCACTCTTGTTAGAAAAAAAATCATTTCTTCTCTGGCATTTGTCTCTTTTTTTCTTTCTGTATAGAATATGGTGACGTTTAAAGAGCACACATGGGTTGAATATAACTGGTTGTTTAGTTTTCTTTGCTTCCAACCATAACAGTAACAAAAACGCTAACAATTTATGGCAATAATATTTCTGAGTCGGCGATACTTCGCTCATTTTCTGATTTGAATCGAGCATCTTGCGGAACGGCTGTTTTTTATTCGCATCAAAAGCATTTCTTTTTTCCTTCTTATAATGTTTTACCGTTCTTATTTAGTATGATTTTTCATGTTTGCAGGAAAAAAAAAATTTCCAGCCGTAGAGTATTATGAAAGTCGCTCTTTGCACTACGTCGAATGGCCTTAAGTTAAAAAAAAACAATCTTATCGTGGGTACATTTCACTGAAACAAATCAATTTTTATTTTTCTGTTAAAAGTCAATAACGTTAAGTTAAGAAAAGTTCCGTCAATAATCGAACGATTGAAAATAATTAAAAAAAAAACAAAAGGCTAGTCTATCAACAACAAAGTAGCAACCGACAAACGAGTACAATCTTCATACTCTATAGCGCAAGAATCTAAATACTATTCTGTTTGAAGATGACATTCACAGCGACGCAAAGAGTTACAATAATTGAATAACAATTTCATGGATACTAAAGGAACTGGTCTAACAATTTGTCGATAAGGAGTTGTTATCTTTCTTATCGACACAATTGTGTGGAAAAATGCGTGCTTGAAGAATAGTACTTGAAACATATCTGGCATGTCTAATTCTGTATGACAACTTAGGAAAATATTGTTTTCCTCGATTTTAGTCTTGCATCGACTAACTCGTAATTCAATGTTTCTTTCTTTCTTTCTTTCTTTTATTTTGAGAAAATCAGACAGCTTACAGATTCTTTATCGAAGAAAACAGATAAACAGTTGCATTGGAAAATATGCATGTATATAAGTGATTGAAGCGATCAAAGAATAACAATCATCGCAGTAAAAAGCATAATAACAAACGAAATAGAAGAAAAATATTATCGAAATCACAGTAAGAAAAATAAATATTATATGTTAATTTCAGATCTTATTGATAAGTTAGTGTTAATTAGACTAGTCCCAGATTTAATTTATCATTTAATGTCATAGTCATTGGCACCGGATTTGAACATGGCAAGTAACGAAATATATATTTAATTGTTGAGATGAACGAGTTTATCTATTGAATATTTTTTTACATAAATGGATTTCGTACTTTATTATAAATACATTTGACTGTATACCGAGGCATCATAGCTGTGACAATTGTCAATAGATTTGTAAACCAAAATCGGCCTTGTTGAAACGAGTGATATGATACTTGATAGGGACTTTCGCCTGCAAGACAATCAACACAGATACTATCGAATATTAATGTAAAGCCAAGGAAAACAAGAATACTAAATGCAGTTGCAGCGATCACTGACCAATCAATTCGAGAAGTTTGTATAATAACATGTATTAAAGATGTTATTACCATACTGAATATAAGTGAAAAACCGAATGACGATACATCCATATTGGATTGTGTTTGATAGGAAAAATAAGCCATAAAAAAAATCACTGTACTTTGCCAAACAGCATCCAAAATATTTATCCAATAAGACTGTATTCGATAGCATTTGGAATGAAGAGTATATTTATATAGTTGAGGTTCACGCAATGCTCGTTCAGCTGGAACATGTTGATCGAAGAGAGCAGCAGCACACTAAACATATTATTACAGAATCTCTGAATGTCTTATTATATTTATCCTGCTTACCTGCGGTAGTACGGTAAATAAACTTGAATAGAGAGTAAGATCTAAAGAAGGAACAAACATTCAATAGTTCAAATACTAATTAGCTGATAAAAGATATATAATCATTATCAGATATATGTTTCTGATACAAATCGCTTGTAAATATATCGAAATACATGTACTTCATATATCGATCTTGAAAACATACTTCCGAATATCAATAGGCGCTTTAAGATACTCACACAACGAGTGAAGGGAGACAGCGCCAGAAAATCCATTGAATAATTGATGATAGAAAATAACGAATACATAGGCACAATTGTGCATAAACGTATAAAGAATTAATTCACATGTTCGAGTAAAACACCAAGCCCCGTGAACAAGTAAAAGACGAGTAAGACATTCAAAACGATCAACAGCGAAATCGCCAGCTGCTACTGCTTGCGATCCTTCACGACCATAAACAGCGACACCGCAATTCGATTCGCGAATCATACCAACATCATTTGCACCATCGCCAATAGCTAATATACGATATTTAAACACTGACTTTGCTACAGATACAAGTTCACGTTTTTGTTTTGCTGATACTCGACAAAATAACACCGATTGACATTGGCATGCAGCTTTCATGAATTCTTTTGNAATCGCCAGCTGCTACTGCTTGCGATCCTTCACGACCATAAACAGCGACACCACAATTCGATTCGCGAATCATACCAACATCATTTGCACCATCGCCAATAGCTAATATACGATATTTAAACACTGACTTTGCTACAGATACAAGTTCACGTTTTTGTTTTGCTGATACTCGACAAAATAACACCGATTGACATTGGCATGCAGCTTTCATGAATTCTTTTGGTTTATATCGAAGGATAACACCTAGTTACATCAATTACATGCACATGGAAATCATTCGAAAATATCTCACCTAAATCTTCACCAGTAACAACCAATGAAACAGGTAGGTTTTGTGCAGCTATTACTTCGCTCATACGAGAGATCGTTTCGCCAGTACGTAATTCATCGGACATAGTTCCGCCACGAGTACCTATTTAACAAAGCATCAATATAAATAGCGGTGAAGCTACAAAAGCATACGCAATAGTTGATCCATTTCAATGAGTTGTGAACTATAATAAATCATGTGAGTATATTGATTTAATTGAGCTTGTGCGGATGCACCAAAATCCCAAGAGTTTGTCGCTGGAGAATTATTCTACAATAGTCATCAGGAGATGAATATTCGTAATAAAAATATCTTTGAACTTACTTTAGAGAGAGAACTGTTTCCTGATGTTAACGTTTGTGGAATATTAACTAACGATGCAGCTTGTGCTGTACTCAGCGCTGTTGCTTGCTTGTCACCAGTTAGAAGCCATATTTTAATACCAGCACATCGTAATGTTGCAATAGCTTTCGGTACACCGTCTTGTAGTTTATCTTCTACAGCCGTTAGACCAGCTAGCATCAGTTCGACTTCGATTGCAGTTGCAGCATCTGAAATAGCATCATCACGATTTGCAAGCGAATTAGCTGCTTGTTCGTATTGCTGAAACCAACTCTCGAATTCTGTTAATGTCAATTGTCGATAAGCAACTAGAAGAGATCGATAGCCTTGCTCAGCAAAACTCAAACTATTTTGTTCAATAGTAGCTTTCATATGGACGTCATTCAAACTACTTAAATGTGGCCATATGGATGTTTCAGCGCCTTTGATAAATAAAAATATTTGATCGTTTCGACGAACAATAATCGACATTCGCTTTCGAGTAGAATCAAACGGTAGTAAACATAAGATTTCATATTCGACATCTTCTTTTTCTGTATTTGTCGAATTAATATGGCGCACAAGAATATTTTGTGCAGAACGCGAAATCATTCTGACACCAAAATCAGATGCTGTTTGGCAAAGTACAAGATCATCAGCATTGTCGCCTTCGTATTTCGGTTGATAATCAATTCGATGCATCAGTTCTTGATGATCATGAACCATAAATGATGTGTTGCATATAGCGAGTACAGTTAGAAAATGTTGAACAATCGTCGAGTTTTCAGTTGGTAATTCAGAACTAAAACGGGAAGAATGTTAAATGCAAGATTCTAAATCTATTTAATCTTTCTTGAAAAGTCTTTCATATTGAACGGTACATTTCTTTTGCAACCAAGCAGGATTCAATTTTAGAAGAAAGAACTTTTTCGAATAAATGTGTACCTAACTAATTTTGTGATGCTTAAGATAATGATCAAGATACAATCGTTCCAGTAGCACGATAATATACTGTTAATGTCTAGACTTAGTAGAGGATAATTGTAACTCATCATTTTTTTTTGTATGTCAGAAATTTCGATTACATAAAAATAGCAGATCTCTGATTTTCATATTCGGAATGGGTTCAAATAAAGCATTGCTTAAACGAAGATTTCCTCTGTTATTAGGTAACGTAATATACAATGATATCGTTAACTCATAAGTGTCTTTCTCAGTTCGATACTTCAATTAATCTTCTTGTAAGGAACCAGTATTTTTGAATACTACGCTAGTTTTTCACTAATATAAAAAATATAGCTTCATGGGTAATAATCTGAAGCACATATAAGTAATCAACGTACATTGATCATTCGACGTATCGGTTTCAACAGGAAGTTTATGAATATGCTGTAATATCAAAGGATTTACCATGGATATATCAAAAGAAAATATCAACTACAACATTATATTAGTAACTTTTATGTATGAAAAAAGCAAAAAAATATGTCAAGAGAGTGAGAGAATTATTTAATTTCCAGCTATTTTCAAGCAGCCTATAAATATTCTGAGTTTTCATCTTGATCATTTATTTATTTTATGATATTGACGAGCTCAAATTTTCTGAAAAAATATTGATTTTCTTCACATAGCTTCGGCATCATCGGGTCGAATGTCATTCTTCTAAGAAAAATAATTCAAAATAGATAACAGTCCTTATTGATCTAGCTACTTAATAGAAATTTCATGATAGCAAGAATAATAAACTCAACATAAGAAACATCGATTCAAATTTGAAATTTCTATCCCTTTTCAGGTATTCGAAAAGTCATTATTTAGCATCATTTATCTACTATTCATATAATAGTTATAAGATATTTCAAACATGCTTGCTAGGATTGTACTTCAATGAAACGCAGAAATGTTTTTAATGGAATATTTCTATATATAAATGATGCAAATTTGGAAGAAAATAAGTTCTTTCAACGAGTGAATATCATATATCTATTGGGACTATAGAATCGAACATCATCATAGTCGGTCACACGTTATCAGTACATAGTAATAGATTTTCGATAGTGCATCTGCTGCTATTTTTTCAAATTAAAGTCCCCGTTGAACTTGATGCAGGTTATGTGAAGCTTTTTTGGCAAATAATGAAAAAAAAATTTATATTGAAAAATTGAGTTTATTTTCGAAACTAAATAATTTTCTTTTTAGTCGTTCTGCCGATAAGGTAAAAAAGAATCTTTCAGTATTTCTCATCGTGACGACATGAATCGTAATAAATGTGACATTCGTACTGACGTGAGTGTAATAATCACATTTGATCAATAATATTTCAATACACTTGGTCTCCTACATTAAAATCACTAGAAACGCTCCACAATTGTTCTATATTTAGATTTTATCCTGTAGTCAGATAGAGCTAGCGTTATTTCCATGAAATAAATTCTTTTGGATCTGATGGATTTGGCTTGATTTTTACAGTGATTTCAAATATCAAACTTTTCTTGTATACATAAAAATTGTGTCGTGATAAAGAAAAATATTAAAAGTTTTTCTGTTCTTTTGAAAGATCATTAAAAGTCATAATATAGCAACAATATGTAGAAGATGTTTTGCCCCGAAGGTAAACTAGTGTCACTCAATATTTCTTTTGTTATTTAGTACAAAATTAAAAAAATTCGTTCGATATATGTATATATATAAAGTTTCTTATGAATTTCTTTGATTTAACTAAACTAACAGATGTACCGTTACAAATCTATCAAGATGAACGTAAAAATTAAGTTCCACTCTACTGATTTTCGGCTATATAACATTAGTAAACAGATGATATATGATATTTAAAGTAGCTTCTACCCAATGATTTTACATAGTCCATGTAGTCAAATTTTACTACAGAGTTTTCGAATGCGTATAAAAAAAAGTGAGCACTTATAATTTTAACTAATTTTCCTCTAACCATATCGTCTGATCAATTCTATCATCAAATTGGCAATATAATTAAGTAGTCATGTATTGAGAAAAATTATTTAAAGCTAATCAAAATACTTACCGAACAGAGTATTGTAAACCACCAATTGACATTGCTTTGAATACCAGTTTATTCTGTGTTAATGTACCAGTTTTATCAGAAAATATATAACCTATTTGGCCAAGATCTTCATTGATTGTAAATGTTCGGCAACTTATTGGATGTTCATATTTCAAATGTTTATCTCGTCCTATTGTATACATTTGTAGAACACGAACAACATCTAACGATACATATAATGCGATGGGCACCATCACTTGAAATAATATTACGAAAGTTAGAGCGTTTATAAAAAACCGACCAGCAACACCATCAAAGGGATTGTATTCTAGAAATGGTACAAACATCCACTGAGAACCATATGAAAGATCCCAATTAATTGCTAAACCAGCACAAATTAAACATAAAGCGGTTAAGATTATACTCGAGAAGAATACATCACGATTAATATATCGTTCAATAAGCGCATGTTTACTGATCGTATGACGAGAAGATTTAATAACTTTTGTTTCATTACCTTTAATATTCATAAAATAAAATAAAACAAAGAAAAAATGCAAAAGTGAAAAGTAACAAAAACCTACCAGCATAGACAATGAGTCCATCAACATATTCTGTGATTCTTAATACACATCCACGTAAAAGAATATTATTATTATCACACGGATAAACATGGGATCCGCTAGATAGAATTATTCGACCACAAAAATGGTAAATATCATCATTGGGTGGATCACATTGTAATTCAAAACTTGCTTCTTCGGATTTTGTATAATTTAGAAAGCAAGATGGTATACTTTTTTGTTTAAGATTCGTTTCACCATCAATAGCAGCTGTATCTAGATAACATGTACTTTCACAAGACGATGAAGCGAGTAGTAGAATATCAGCTGGTACTACTTGATCAGTCCGTACTCGAACAACATGTCCAACATTAAGATCTTCCCATTTACATTCAATAAAACTTTTTGATGCTCTAAGAAAAAGCAAAATAAGATGATGAATAACCTATATGACACAAAAGACTCGTTATGAAAATTTACTTGTCATAGACTTCAGCTATTTGTTTATTTATATATGAATCACTTCGCCATCGTTTTAAATCTTCAACAAGATCTTTGACAGCTGTAATTGTTAAAATAACTGTTAATGGTATAAAAGCGACCTAAAATATTATTTAACAAAATATTTTAGTTATTATAAGATGGAAAGAATAGTATTTACCATTTTGGAAATGGCATTAATTATGGGTATCCAATTGAGACCAATTAAAATTGCAAAATAAACATTAGCTACACGATGAAATTGTTCGAAAAGATTTTTCGGTAAAAATGTTATAACATTATAACGTGTTGTCTTTATACGATTGGTTCCTGGTTTAGACTTTTTTCGTCGGTTTTTTATCGCAACCCATGTTGATGATTCAACATCTGACGAAGCATTGCAATAAACTTTGTAAGTTTCGCGTTCCTTTCTTACGTGTTGTGGATCATTTGTTACTATCGTTTGTCCGTTTTGCTGTTGTGCTACATTATAACTTTTACTAAATGATGGCACAGCAAAAAAGCCTCCCATGTTGAAATGATTTGAATAGTTAGCTGTTAAAAAATTGCGTTGGTTACTCGACTAGAAGAGAAAGAAAAAACATCGATGATCGAATGTCCACATACGATTGTGAGAATGATGTCAATCAAATGTGTATATTCGTCAATTATTTATCGTGATGACATGTCTATTCTATTGACTTAATCAATGTTTTCTAGCCGAACTAGTTTCATAAAAACATAGTTAAAACCTAAGAAAATGGTTACCAAAACAAAATAAGAAAAAAGAACTAAAATTGTTTTGATGGCAAAGAATATTTGCATTAATCATACAAAAAAATCATAACTTAAAAAAAAAACATTTTCCTTCAGCAGACTTTTTTTCTTTTGCTTCTTTCAGAATTTCACGATATCGGCATGATCAAATATCTACTCAAAGAATCAGCAGCTAGCAGAAAAAAGAGAAAAAAAGAAAAAAAAATTGTGATGTCACGGTTGTTACGTTGCGTGTTGGAGACATAATGTAACGAGAAAAAAAAAGAGCCGGTCGCTATAAAACAATAGAATGTACAAAGTCAATATGTTTTTTTTTATTCGCTGACGTATCTCGAAAACAAGCACCATTTAGTTTTGTCCGAGCAAATTTTTTTAAATGCCTTTGAATTTTAAGTAACGACTCTAAATATGGGTAAAAAAACAGAGAACTTGCCTATATGAATAAAGTCCTAAATATAAATATTGTTTTTGCTTTTATTTGAATCTTTTTTGTTCTATAATCCTGCTAGAATATTGTACGGCACACACTCACCTGTTCACAATACACTTGTGAGGTGTTTTACATATTTTACGTTTTTCTTTATTCCAGTTCAAATGACAATCATCGATAACGAACGTAATTGTTTTTTTTTCTTCTTTCTGGTAATTATTAAGTACGTGAACGACAAAAAGAATGAAAACTAGGAAAAAAATCTGAAATAAAGTTAAAGAGAGCCTGATATGAAAATGTTCTTTGGGCTTTTTAATTTCAATTGAATGAAGTAACTCTCCTTGACAATAAAATAGAAGGACATTATACTAGTATCCCACATCGTTTCATATTAGACTGCTTTACATTCATTACTTACCTTTAGGTACAGTAGTGTCGTTAATTTAAAAGATAATTGAAATTTTTCAAAAATAAAAGTCTCTTTTGTGAAATTTTTAACTTTGTAGATATGATAATCATATTTGCTCAATAGCGAATATACCTGAATGTGTAACAAAAAAAAGGACTCAAAATAACAAATTATTTTTGCACTATCGCCAAACGTGTTTCTATACGCCCTTGTCTTCATAGGTTTCTCCTTGTGCACACATTAATGAATCTGTTTCGTGTACAAAGATTAAAATCAAGACATTTTCACCTTGATCCTCTGATATCAAAGTCATCTTTTATATGCTGGCAATCAACGTACTACACGGGCACAGTCATGACTAGACGATTAAAACTAATTCAAAATTTTCACAGCGTGCAATTTCTTATCAAAACATCTTTATTTTAAAAGTAACACGACTTCCATCTTTTTTCATAATATTTATTACTATTCGTATTAAATATGAATATTTATTTTAGTCCTTCCGATGATACCTATGATAGAATTACAGGTTACATATTTTGTTTCTGGCGCAGGTGAATATAGTAATGAAATAATCACATATAGAAATTTTATTCATATGTTTTCAAATAAATATTTTTCAGACGTACGTCATTGAAGGAGTTATGCATTACTTTTTATTTGTTCTTCACGCTAACATAAAACGAGTAACGCAATCATAAAAATGACTGGAAAGATTTAAGTACCACAAATATTTCTTGCCAAAGTGAACTCATGCGCAGTTTTTATTGAAAAGAAAAGTAGATATTTTTCGTTTTTTGCGAATGGTAAGATGGGAAAAAAGAGAAAGGAAAAATGTAGAAAATAAAAATATCGAAAATAAAATTGAGGGCTGAAAATGTAGATGTACCAGTGCGATATTTTTATTTTTTATTTTTTTCCATCCATTCTTGTGAATGTACTTCGAACTCAATCTAATCGATGCTTATTCATACTGAAAAGAAAACTGAAGAAATCAAGTTATCGTAGAAAAAAATGGCCCTTATTAAAAAAATAGAAAAAACTCAATTTTTTAAAAAGAACCACTTATAAACAACGCTCCCGAGAATAACATGGATACAAGGAACGGTCTCGAGCAGACTTCTGTTTCATTAAAATAAGAGCAACAACGTTAGAAACGTGTAATCGTGTCAATAACAATCAATATGGCAGAATAAAAAAAAAGAAAAAAGAACGTAAAAATAGAACAGACTTAATAAAAATAGCCATTAATTTTTCCAGCTGCTCGAATATATATATAAATTTTAAGAAAAAACAGAATTTTCGATTATACTTCAATGTTCTAATGAGTTTAAAAGTTGAAATATGTTCGTTTATCTCCCAACAAGAATTCTATGTACCGAATCAACTCTTCATAAATAAGCAATCGTTTGAAGTAAATTCTTTTTTAATATATTCGACATCGATATATAAACATTTACGCGTATCTACTTAAAAAAATACATTTACGAAAGATAAGTATGCTCGTATACACGTATAGGCATGTAGAGAGACTATAAGAAGTTCATGGTTATATTATTTATTTTGAGCGAGTAAATCATAAAAAAGATGATGAATCGTTAAGAAAAAATGAGTAATCCTATACTTTACCGTCGATCAATCGGGGACCTATTCAGAAATTTTCTCTTGCTTGTGAAAGAATAAAAAGCAAAAACAACCATGGTAATATATCTTTTTATGTTTTCAAAAAGTGATGAATAATCATTTGATCAAATTTTCTATGTGTTCTGATGCAACAACCATAGTTATTTGACCTGTTGTTGTAATGTTAGAAAATGTAGGTGGATTTTCCTTTATTTTTGTATTAAAAGTAGAGTCACAAACTATAAAAAAAAGAAGGTACACAATGACACAGAATAAGATGGCTGGATTGTGAGTCGTATTGTCAAGAAGTTTATTAATATTTGTCTGTGTCAATCTTGATGATTGATTGTCATGTCTTAGCTTGGTTTTGTTAAGATGATTGTTTGAACGAATTTTGATTGTTAGAAATTCAATCGTTGTTCCTTGACATCTACAAACATCAATAGTTAATGCGTGATTCTCGCATGGCTTATAATCACTTAATACTTGCTAATCTTCTTCAAACACTTTTTTGTCTAATAGAGTAGACAATGAATTGATTGTTATTTTGTTTCATTCACATTCTGGATTAAAAAATGGTGTGTTTAATAAGATTCATCTTGATTTTTATCCTACACGAGAAACAGGATACTTGTGAGCAACCTAGATAGTATAAGTAAATCAGACATTAGAAAAATAATTTTTAAACATGACATTTTCATTTTTGAACGATGAAATATAGTTTGTAGGGGAACCTTCACAGATTTTTCTCTTCTAATTTGAATAATTTTTCGACTATAATAGAAACAACATAATCTTCTTATCAATATTCCCTCTCAGGATTTGAGATTCTTTAAACTATGAGGTTTTTCATAGATCTATTTTCTAGAAATCTCTGGCTATGGAAGCTACGACGGCGAGAAGAGTTAATTTTTTTTCACGGCAGTCTATTAGAGATATGAAACCTTCAAAAACTACCTTTCCTATTAATTATCTACGTAATAGGAACTGTAACTTGAAAGTTTCATATCACGAATCAACTCTTTTTTTAGCATATGAACCATTGTTGCTAAGTTAATCTATCTAGTTGAGAGCTTTTTTATTTGGTTCAAGTTCGAGATCATGATTTGAAAGTACCAATTTTTGAGAAAACGTCAAATCTTACAGGAAACTCTAGATATTATATACTTATTATAACTTTGACAATTTATTGGTATCCAATTCCTAACAGAGTCTTTGCTCGATTACTATTTGTTATCTATACTCAAAATACAAACTACTTTTATTTATCAGAAACTATAATAATTAAAAAAATTCAATTTTCAAAATTCTTTAAAATACTGATATCAAGAAGTTCAATGACAACGGACAACCATTGATTGGCACAGCGTCATTGCCACTTTGTTATTTGGTACTTATTTTGTTTATCGTCAAAACATTTTAATTTAAACTCTATCTTGCTATTTGTTTTAGTTAAATATATAACATAGATTAAAAAGTGTCACATAATATTTATTTTAAAGATTGCCTCGGAAAACGCAACAGATGTTATATGATTGTTTTTCATATCAAATAAAATAAAAGATATGGTTAAAAGCACGAACATGAAACATAATGACTAAAATAAACAAACAGAAAACAAAAAATTTGAAACCCTGCATATTTCATGATTTCTTTTTAAACTGAAAACAGCAAGGATGTTAAGGCATAACAGTTCATCACAGTAAAATATAAAATTTTCTATTCACGTTAAATAGTTTTTATATAAACGCTTTTATTTGACTAGGTTTAATTTTAGTAGATTTCTATCATCGTTTATATCACCGGACTTGTATAGGCGGCTTCTTATCAACTATATCATATTTTAATGATTTGCATTTATATATCAATAATTTTATTGAGTTCTATTGATTCCAAGAAATTTTTCATCAAAAACGAGTATCTTGCGTTGAAGAAGGAACATGTTCTTTTTGGTCATTTCTTAATAATGGATTTCCCGTTGAATTATATATACATTTAACAAAAAAACGTGGCAACATTGCTAATATAATCGTAAACAGATTGGTTAACCAAAATAAACCTTGACGAAATGCCATGTAAGATACATGATACGGACTCTGCCCATTCAGGCAAAGAATACAGGTAGCATCCATTATAAGTGTAAAACCAAGAAAAACAAGAAGACTAAATGCTATGGAACCGACCAGTGCTAGATCAATACGTTTTGTTTGCAAGACAACGTGTATCATTGAAGTTATTGTCATACTGAATGCAATTGAAAAACCGAATACTAAAGCATCAATATCTGCATGTTTTGCATATGCAAAGTAAGCAATAAAAAAGATTGTGGCACTTTGCCAAACTGCATCTAGAATATTGATCCAATACGACCAAATCCGATAGCATCTAGCGTGTAGAGTATATTCATATAACTGAGGTTCATGTAATGCTCGTTCAGCTGGAACGTGTTGATCGAACAGAGCAGCAGCACACTAAAACATTTTGTAACGATTAGGAGTATGACAGTTCAGATCCCATAAGAGACGCCTATATCGATATAGACATCATCCCAGTGTAGATTCTCACAATTCTTAGATCTGATCTGTCCGAACAGTTCTTTCGCTCATTTCATCTGAACTTAGATCTGAGAACTGGTATACCCCTAGTAACGATAAAGTTAAAAGAACATTTTTCATTTCTTACTTGCGGAAGAACAGTGAATAAACTTGTGTACAGAAGAATATCTTTAAAACAAAACAAAAAAATTACCAATGAATTTTTAATCCATTTCTAATTCTATACTTTTCGAATAATACTGTTATAGACTTACACAACGAGTGAAGGGAGACAGCGCCAGAAAATCCATTGAACAATTGATGATAGAAAATAACGAATACATAGGCACAATTGTGCATAAACGTATAAAGGATTAATTCACATGTTCGAGTAAAACACCAAGCACCGTGAACAAGTAAAAGACGAGTAAGACATTCAAAACGATCAACAGCGAAATCGCCAGCTGCTACTGCTTGCGATCCTTCGCGACCATAAACAGCGACACCACAATTCGATTCGCGAATCATACCAACATCATTTGCACCATCGCCAATGGCTAATATACGATATTTAAACACTGACTTTGCTACAGATACAAGTTCACGTTTTTGTTTTGCTGATACTCGACAAAATAACACCGATTGACATTGGCATGCAGCTTTCATGAATTCTTTTGGTTTATATCGAAGGATAACACCTAGTTACATCAATTACATGCACATGGAAATCATTCGAAAATATCTCACCTAAATCTTCACCAGTAACAACCAATGAAACAGGTAGGTTTTGTGCAGCTATTACTTCGCTCATACGAGAGATCGTTTCGCCAGTACGTAATTCATCGGACATAGTTCCGCCACGAGTACCTATTTAACAAAGCATCAATATAAATAGCGGTGAAGCTACAAAAGCATACGCAATAGTTGATCCATTTCAATGAGTTGTGAACTATAATAAATCATGTGAGTATATTGATTTAATTGAGCTTGTGCGGATGCACCAAAATCCCAAGAGTTTGTCGCTGGAGAATTATTCTACAATAGTCATCAGGAGATGAATATTCGTAATAAAAATATCTTTGAACTTACTTTAGAGAGAGAACTGTTTCCTGATGTTAACGTTTGTGGAATATTAACTAACGATGCAGCTTGTGCTGTACTCAGCGCTGTTGCTTGCTTGTCACCAGTTAGAAGCCATATTTTAATACCAGCACATCGTAATGTTGCAATAGCTTTCGGTACACCGTCTTGTAGTTTATCTTCTACAGCCGTTAGACCAGCTAGCATCAGTTCGACTTCGATTGCAGTTGCAGCATCTGAAATAGCATCATCACGATTTGCAAGCGAATTAGCTGCTTGTTCGTATTGCTGAAACCAACTCTCGAATTCTGTTAATGTCAATTGTCGATAAGCAACTAGAAGAGATCGATAGCCTTGCTCAGCAAAACTCAAACTATTTTGTTCAATAGTAGCTTTCATATGGACGTCATTCAAACTACTTAAATGTGGCCATATGGATGTTTCAGCGCCTTTGATAAATAAAAATATTTGATCGTTTCGACGAACAATAATCGACATTCGCTTTCGAGTAGAATCAAACGGTAGTAAACATAAGATTTCATATTCGACATCTTCTTTTTCTGTATTTGTCGAATTAATATGGCGCACAAGAATATTTTGTGCAGAACGCGAAATCATTCTGACACCAAAATCAGATGCTGTTTGGCAAAGTACAAGATCATCAGCATTGTCGCCTTCGTATTTCGGTTGATAATCAATTCGATGCATCAGTTCTTGATGATCATGAACCATAAATGATGTGTTGCATATAGCGAGTACAGTTAGAAAATGTTGAACAATCGTCGAGTTTTCAGTTGGTAATTCAGAACTAAAACGGGAAGAATGTTAAATGCAAGATTCTAAATCTATTTAATCTTTCTTGAAAAGTCTTTCATATTGAACGGTACATTTCTTTTGCAACCAAGCAGGATTCAATTTTAGAAGAAAGAACTTTTTCGAATAAATGTGTACCTAACTAATTTTGTGATGCTTAAGATAATGATCAAGATACAATCGTTCCAGTAGCACGATAATATACTGTTAATGTCTAGACTTAGTAGAGGATAATTGTAACTCATCATTTTTTTTTGTATGTCAGAAATTTCGATTACATAAAAATAGCAGATCTCTGATTTTCATATTCGGAATGGGTTCAAATAAAGCATTGCTTAAACGAAGATTTCCTCTGTTATTAGGTAACGTAATATACAATGATATCGTTAACTCATAAGTGTCTTTCTCAGTTCGATACTTCAATTAATCTTCTTGTAAGGAACCAGTATTTTTGAATACTACGCTAGTTTTTCACTAATATAAAAAATATAGCTTCATGGGTAATAATCTGAAGCACATATAAGTAATCAACGTACATTGATCATTCGACGTATCGGTTTCAACAGGAAGTTTATGAATATGCTGTAATATCAAAGGA
The DNA here is from genome assembly GCA_905331475.1 of Rotaria socialis. Lineage (NCBI taxonomy): Eukaryota > Metazoa > Rotifera > Eurotatoria > Philodinida > Philodinidae > Rotaria > Rotaria socialis. Next base: position 18,254 of record CAJNYU010002624.1, on the reverse strand, counting down.
TTTACCATGGATATATCAAAAGAAAATATCAACTACAACATTATATTAGTAACTTTTATGTATGAAAAAAGCAAAAAAATATGTCAAGAGAGTGAGAGAATTATTTAATTTCCAGCTATTTTCAAGCAGCCTATAAATATTCTGAGTTTTCATCTTGATCATTTATTTATTTTATGATATTGACGAGCTCAAATTTTCTGAAAAAATATTGATTTTCTTCACATAGCTTCGGCATCATCGGGTCGAATGTCATTCTTCTAAGAAAAATAATTCAAAATAGATAACAGTCCTTATTGATCTAGCTACTTAATAGAAATTTCATGATAGCAAGAATAATAAACTCAACATAAGAAACATCGATTCAAATTTGAAATTTCTATCCCTTTTCAGGTATTCGAAAAGTCATTATTTAGCATCATTTATCTACTATTCATATAATAGTTATAAGATATTTCAAACATGCTTGCTAGGATTGTACTTCAATGAAACGCAGAAATGTTTTTAATGGAATATTTCTATATATAAATGATGCAAATTTGGAAGAAAATAAGTTCTTTCAACGAGTGAATATCATATATCTATTGGGACTATAGAATCGAACATCATCATAGTCGGTCACACGTTATCAGTACATAGTAATAGATTTTCGATAGTGCATCTGCTGCTATTTTTTCAAATTAAAGTCCCCGTTGAACTTGATGCAGGTTATGTGAAGCTTTTTTGGCAAATAATGAAAAAAAAATTTATATTGAAAAATTGAGTTTATTTTCGAAACTAAATAATTTTCTTTTTAGTCGTTCTGCCGATAAGGTAAAAAAGAATCTTTCAGTATTTCTCATCGTGACGACATGAATCGTAATAAATGTGACATTCGTACTGACGTGAGTGTAATAATCACATTTGATCAATAATATTTCAATACACTTGGTCTCCTACATTAAAATCACTAGAAACGCTCCACAATTGTTCTATATTTAGATTTTATCCTGTAGTCAGATAGAGCTAGCGTTATTTCCATGAAATAAATTCTTTTGGATCTGATGGATTTGGCTTGATTTTTACAGTGATTTCAAATATCAAACTTTTCTTGTATACATAAAAATTGTGTCGTGATAAAGAAAAATATTAAAAGTTTTTCTGTTCTTTTGAAAGATCATTAAAAGTCATAATATAGCAACAATATGTAGAAGATGTTTTGCCCCGAAGGTAAACTAGTGTCACTCAATATTTCTTTTGTTATTTAGTACAAAATTAAAAAAATTCGTTCGATATATGTATATATATAAAGTTTCTTATGAATTTCTTTGATTTAACTAAACTAACAGATGTACCGTTACAAATCTATCAAGATGAACGTAAAAATTAAGTTCCACTCTACTGATTTTCGGCTATATAACATTAGTAAACAGATGATATATGATATTTAAAGTAGCTTCTACCCAATGATTTTACATAGTCCATGTAGTCAAATTTTACTACAGAGTTTTCGAATGCGTATAAAAAAAAGTGAGCACTTATAATTTTAACTAATTTTCCTCTAACCATATCGTCTGATCAATTCTATCATCAAATTGGCAATATAATTAAGTAGTCATGTATTGAGAAAAATTATTTAAAGCTAATCAAAATACTTACCGAACAGAGTATTGTAAACCACCAATTGACATTGCTTTGAATACCAGTTTATTCTGTGTTAATGTACCAGTTTTATCAGAAAATATATAACCTATTTGGCCAAGATCTTCATTGATTGTAAATGTTCGGCAACTTATTGGATGTTCATATTTCAAATGTTTATCTCGTCCTATTGTATACATTTGTAGAACACGAACAACATCTAACGATACATATAATGCGATGGGCACCATCACTTGAAATAATATTACGAAAGTTAGAGCGTTTATAAAAAACCGACCAGCAACACCATCAAAGGGATTGTATTCTAGAAATGGTACAAACATCCACTGAGAACCATATGAAAGATCCCAATTAATTGCTAAACCAGCACAAATTAAACATAAAGCGGTTAAGATTATACTCGAGAAGAATACATCACGATTAATATATCGTTCAATAAGCGCATGTTTACTGATCGTATGACGAGAAGATTTAATAACTTTTGTTTCATTACCTTTAATATTCATAAAATAAAATAAAACAAAGAAAAAATGCAAAAGTGAAAAGTAACAAAAACCTACCAGCATAGACAATGAGTCCATCAACATATTCTGTGATTCTTAATACACATCCACGTAAAAGAATATTATTATTATCACACGGATAAACATGGGATCCGCTAGATAGAATTATTCGACCACAAAAATGGTAAATATCATCATTGGGTGGATCACATTGTAATTCAAAACTTGCTTCTTCGGATTTTGTATAATTTAGAAAGCAAGATGGTATACTTTTTTGTTTAAGATTCGTTTCACCATCAATAGCAGCTGTATCTAGATAACATGTACTTTCACAAGACGATGAAGCGAGTAGTAGAATATCAGCTGGTACTACTTGATCAGTCCGTACTCGAACAACATGTCCAACATTAAGATCTTCCCATTTACATTCAATAAAACTTTTTGATGCTCTAAGAAATAAAAATCAATGAACTAGCTGATTGTGTTTGATGTAAATTTGGCTGAAATATTCCAAAATAGAGAAGAGAAAATGTAGCGAATTTCTCAAGGTTCAATCATTATATATGACGTAAATATTTTAAAATCATTGACTTAGAAGTTATTCAAAAAACTTACATCCGGTACTATTTGGAAATGGTATCTATTTATATATGTTAGTTACGAAGATAGTATATGATTAATTTTTAGTACGGATTGCTACTTTTTATATTCAACTCACTTATCATAAGCTTCAGTCGTTTGCTTATTTATTTTAGAGTCACTCCGCCATCGTTTTAAATCTTCGACGAGATCTTTAACAGCTGTGATTGTTAAAATAACTGTTAATGGTATAAAAGTGACCTAGAAATATTAAAAAATAAATTTGAAACACAATGTTTGAAAAGGACGATCTATACATTTCTAGAAATAGTGTTAATAATAGGTATCCAATTGAGACCAATTAAAATTGCAAAATAGATATTAGCTATACGATGAAATTGTTCGAAAAGATTTTTTGGCAAAAATGTTATAAGATTATAACGTGTAGTTTTTATACGATTTGTTTTGTGTTTATATCGGCGTCGATTTTTTATCGCAATCCATAATTGAGAATCAGGAGATGATGGCAAATTATGATGCACCACATAAGTTTCACGTTTTGGTAAATGTGATGATGTATTTTGTGTTATTGAGGAAATTGTTGTAGGGCATGTGTTACTGTTTGAATTTCCCGGGGTGCGACGGAATGTAGGAACCACAGTACAATTGCCCATTCACGTCAATACAGGTGCAATACTTTACTTCTAATAAAAAAGAAAGACAAAAAAAACTATTTCAGTTTTTTGTTTTTACTTGATTGTTGTTGTCAAAGATTAAGAAAAGAAGAAAATAAAGATTAGTGAAGGCATGACTTTGAGATACTTGTGATTGAGTAATCATTGACAATAGTATGTAGCAGCATATCAAAATTATAGGCTTGAATTTGCCATGTTGTTTCTTGATTTTGCTTGGTCTATTGACTCCGGTTACATGTTTTATGATTTAGTTTCTACGAGGAAGAAATAAGGCGTCCAATAAACAAAATGAGTGGAAAGGAAAAAAGGGAAAGTTGAGAAGACGATTATGAAGAAAAAATGATCATGCGTCAACTAGAATATTAAAAAAAAGATTCTCATATAAAAACCCATGAAATTTAGATGTCGGATATTGATCGATGACTTCCTATCTGCTCAATTCATAAGAACAATGGAAATTCTATATCAATCACTATGATAGTTTAATCGTATATCAACATAACATATATTACATTTTTTAAACAAAGTTTTACACAGATAACTAACCCTGATCTTTTTTTCAGTATTTTTCGTTTTACAAAATGATGAAGAAAAGATCAAGGATATAAATTCTACAATGCACACTTGTCAGCATAAGCCTAGATCATTCTTTCACATCAATAATAACAATAACTACGACAAAAGAAAAACAGAAGAAGCATAGAACTATTTCAATTTACATACTGAGACAATTGATGCTTTAAATTGGCAAGGTGGTCGCAATCACTCAACAATATAACTGTACACAAAAAGAGAACAAAAATTTCATTCTGTTGGTAATTCATTCAAATATACGTACATTCAAAACACTCATATAGGAGCAATAGTCGTCTAACTTGATTCAAAGAAGAGACAAAACAAATGATATCTAAAAGAAAAAAGAAACCATTCATTTTTATATTGAATACTTGACGATGTTGAGATCTACAACTGTGATATCAAACATGTATGTGTATATATGTTTGGTATGCAAAGGAAAAATGATGTCTTCAACTTACTTCTATACAGAGCACAAAATATTGTTGTGTTACCTTAAATTTTTCTTCTTCTCTCACATTCTCAAAGTGGTTATGGTGAAGAATGGCGAGTCATTTATTTTGTCTTATGTTACGTAGATGAACAAGTATAAAAAGCGAAGAAAAAAAGAAAAAACGATTTTACATTATCAATGTTATTGAAAAACGAAATCTGGTTACCTAATCGATTTCTTTTTATTCATACAGATTAATCTTCGATAAATCTCATGCTATTTGACTATGATAGCATCTTAAAATAATCATTGGTAGTAAAATAGAAACTTTCAACGCAATAAATTGTAAAAAAATAAAAAGTAACGTGTACCCTTTTTCGGATAAAATAACGGAGAATATAAATGTTTTAATTATTAATATGTCTCGATGACATTCTCGAAAAAAAATGATACAACTAGTTTAAAAAGTAGAATCATTCTAACTAGTAGTTGCGTTACTCGATGTTTCTATACGCTGTTGAAAAAAGAAGGAAGTAAAAATATTTGAATAGTGGTTGTCAACAATGTATATATATATATATTTATTTATGTGGGTGGTTCGTACACTACTCATGAATATACACCTAGTAGAAGCTTCCTTGTTTCACTGATTTTGAATCTATGATTCATGCAAATGTATTATATTTTGTTCTCGATGGTACGCGTTGGTCTCGGAGATACCCAGCATCAAGCAAGTATGCATTGCCATTTGTATGCGCATGTTTTTTTATTATGTATATCCTTGACTTTTTTCGAGAAATAAAATATTTATTATTCAACATCATGCATCCTACCGAGAAACAATAAGTGATTATTTATTGGTAATAGTGATATTTATAAAAGGAGAAAATCATTTTATAATGCAATTAAAGATTTCTATGATAGAAAAATACAGAATAGTTGTTATACAAATGTTTTTATAATGATAAATAATTCAACATTATTGATAAGATGTCGGTGAAATAATACAGAATACGAATAAAATTATCTTTCGTTATTTTTTTGTAATTCAAATGCTATCAAAAAAATAAGAAAACAACGCCAATGTTAATATTGTCATAAGAAAACTTCGATACATTGTTATAGAATAATTACGTTTACTTGAGATATAAAACTGCTTTATACCAGCATCCGAAATAGTTTTTGAGAACACTTCACTTTATGTAATAGAATGCAAGTAAAATAATTGATATGTTAATGTCAAACAAACCTAGACTATAGGACACGCTCATTTTTATTGAATAAGAAACAACATCCAAACTATGAGTAGAATAAGGTTTTTTTAAATCTTTTCATTTCGATTTTGAATATTCATTTGATATGAACCATTAACAACTGTTGTAGTTATTACATGTTGATTTATTCTAGACGCATTAATATTTTGTACAGGATTTATTTTGTTAGATCAACAACGTTTAGATAATGATGATAAAATCCTAAAAGTTTCTTTTTGATATGTTTTACTTGTTAACGCATATATATATATATATATATAATATTATACTATTACTAACATAAGAAATTTCAGTAGAAACTTGAATCATGAAATTGTCAAAAGCTATCGTTATTAAATTGTTTCTCGTGAATATCGTCGAAAATGAATAAACTTTTTGTGCAGTTATTGGTATTCCAAATAGCATTAGCGAAACAGCCTGTATAAATAATAATCGTATTAACTGTATATCATGACGGCGATGACGTTGACGACAATTAGAAAAAAATTTGATTTGAATATCGAACATTACGAATGGTTAATATATTAATTGTTACCGTTAAAATAGGTGGTAGACCGAAATTATATAAAATTAAGATAATGCGATTTACAACTTTACATGTTTGATCTGTTTGTGTGCAAATATTGTCTCGATGAATTGCATAGCAATAAAATACTTGTGAATACGGACAAATAAAACAAGAATAATAGCTATAACTATAGTACGTTTAGCTAAATATAATGAACTCCGCAATCGAATATAAGCATTATTCGAGCTTGTAAACAATCGATCGATACATGCGAAGAGAATAAACCATGTTGAAAGTGTAATTGTTGAATAACGAAGATAAAAACGTATTTCACATAAAATATTAGATTTTTGTGTTGGATCACGATTGTATGTCGCGAGAAAAGATGTTATTAAATAAACATAAAGTGAAACAAAACTTGCGATACTGCCACTAATTAAATAAATTGAACATGAATTTGTTCGAAGTGGTGGTCGAGCAAAAACGAGTATATTCAATATATGACCAATACTTCCTAGAATAAGTAATACTATCGGAATATAACGATTTAACTTATTTATAATAAAACTAAGATTTTCAATTGCCTCATGATCGCTTGTATTCATTATCATTAGTTGCTGTTTTTCCGTAATTGAAGCAAACACACTATTGCCACAGAAATAAATTAGAAAATGAAAGCAATGCTACTGTTTATAAAAGCAAAACACCAACGCATTTGCTAGAGAGTTTAGTACGTGATCAAGTAGAAATAAGTATTCAATGAAGGCCTGTTCATTTACTATCATTAATGAATTACCATGAATATAAGAGCATCTTGGAGAAAATAAACCAAAATGATGCTAATATTCATAATAAACGATTTTTATGGAGATTAATCTTTGAATGTAAATAAAAAATAATCCGCTTTTCTAGCAGACCAAGACGTATTCTTAATCTAGGAATGAAATATTTCACACACAGTAAGACTATTTGTTTTGAAAAAGAACATAAATAAGATCCTTTAGAAACAGAGTATGTGCGATTATATGAAAGGCAACCTTACATGGTCGAATTTCATTGAATGATAGATGGATATTACTTGAAATGGCAAAATTAAAATTATAGATAACAAAAGCGAGCACTGGTAAGAACTGATTGCGTGGGACGATGGTCTGAATTGTAACCAATCGCTTTTTTATTGCTAAAAAATAAATATTACGATGCTGACTATAATTTAGACGCACTTTTATTGCAATTTAGCATTTTTCTATTCAAATAAAATAATAATTTAATAATTATATTGTCGTTGTTCTGGATAATTCACTTGAAAAGTATCAAATTAAAAATAACGAAGAACTTAATCGTACTCTACAGTCAAATATGTCGTTTTAAATGTAAAAAATGGTCTTCGAATATCAAATAAGTTATTCTTGAGCTTTTTTTGTTGGGTATCTTCGGAAAACTATACGATATATATAGAGCTGAAGAATTTCTATACACATGAACTTAGATTTTCTTTCAAATTGGGATCGGAAGTAAAACTTTTCTCACTTCACTTTCCTAGTCTTTCAATTATGCATACAGAATCGTCCAAAAAACATAAGCATTCAAAATTTATGCTTTATCTTAACAATCGCTTAGCGGTTAACCAAGGAAATATCATAGTGGTTTCTTTTCACAATCATGAACAGCTTATCGTGGTGATACTAATTGCAATAATTATGATTTTCAATATTTGTAACCGATCTTACACGATCTAAATTACTATAGAGAGAGTTCAAGATGATGAAGCCTATTTACGTTGAAGAATCTTTATTTTTTCCAGCTAAGTCTACTAAAAACAATTACTGGATTTAGTTTGATTTTTCAGATAATGTCGAAGTATCACGTTTAGCTATAAACTTATCTTTTTAGATAAAAATTGTCTCACCAATATGATTAAAACATAAGTTTTTATTAGTTGCAACCAGCATAAATAATGTAAAAAGAAGCATAAAATTTTAATCTGAAATATAATACTAAAATTTATGCTTTTAATTCACAAATATTTCACTATTTCCGCTACTGTGGATGTCTTCGCACTTTAACTCTTCTTCATTATTGAACTGTACACAATAGATGTGAATTTTTTTTCTTTCGTTTGAAAACAAAAATATCAATAAATATTCAAAAGCTCATGATCATTGTTCGATTATCTGAAGATCCAATAATATTGCAGTTTGGTAGCAGTTTATAACATCCGGTATGGGCAGGTTTCACCTGTTGAATAGAGTTTTATATAAATATCTTAGAATTTTAATTTTTTCATAAATTTTCGTAAATCAATGATATAATTTCATCGTTGTACAAATATAGTCCCTTTTACATAACATAGACCATAATTAGAAAATTCACCGTATTTTGTGCTAAACTATTTTCAATATGTTTTCCAGATTAATTTAAACTTTTTCTAGTCCATTCTAATTCCCTGTTACATTTTTTTTAAATTTCTTTTCACAGATAATTCGTTTATTATTTGAATTCATTAGGTATAATTTTAAAGCTCTAATCAATCAGAATTTATTTGTAATACAGTGTATATCATAACATTGTATCACGTGCTGCAATCAAATAGCAGGAGACTTTCTCGATGAAGTATTTGGTCGCATAATTTTATTCCTTTTAATCAAAGAAAAATGTCAGGATGCTAGTTAGTGTTTTAATTGTTTGCTTTTCGAGTGGAGAAAAGTGGAATACGTCGAAAACTTTTGGAATGGAAATCTAATGATAAAATACTCTTTGCATATGAATAGTATCAAAGTTTAATTTAAAAGAAAAGTTCCCTCATGCTCTACATCTATATAAATATAATCGATTCCAATGTAGCTCTGTCACAAATTCTCAGATAAACGATCACAAGCAAATAGTCAGCAGAAGAAAAACGAACAGTAGATTCTAATGTTCTATTCAAAATGTGTTGATTATTAATCGATAATGAAAGAAGTTACAGAAGATTTTAATTAGAAAAGCAATGATGTTTTATTTAAAAGCTCATATCTTGTGCTATTCTTTCCTGCATATATAATAATGCTCGCAATGCTAAAGATGATTTATTGAAGAAGCAGGATCTATTGAAATTTTTTCCAAGCTTAACTAATAAATCATAAGCACGATAGATTTTGTGGAGTGAAATATTACTTAAGGCTATATTCTAAAAGAAAATAACAAAAATGATTTATTTATGAGTTATATTATAGTTACACACATATATATATAAGGAAACAGGGCAATTCTATAAAAAGTAAAATAAAGGAATTTATGGTTTCTTTTTAAATACAGGTGACATTTGTTGTTGCTGTTGTTCTATTTGATTTTCACTATTGAGTTTATCATCATCATCATCATCATTTAGAAGTGCATCGAGATCTTCAATACATGGTTCTTTTCTTTTATTGTTTTCAATTTGTACTGATTTTGTTGGTGTTTGCATTTTGCGTGCATAATCTTCACAGAGTTGTTCATCATCATTGTCATCCATTTTAACATCTTCTTGTTCGTGTTCAAATGATTCAGCAAAACGTCGCATTTCTTCATCATCGATTTCTTCAAAATGAATTTTTGTTGCTATTGGCATTGATGAACGTTGCGGAACTGAACTAAATACAAGATCATCATCTACTTCATCACCGTCGAAGTCATTTTCATTTTCAGATAAATTTTTATTTTCTTTTTCCTCACTGACCACACCCATGATTTGAGCAACACGAGCTAATGATTGTTGTTTTACTTCAATAGGCTGAAAATGCAATGTACGAATATATATCTTTTGAATTGGCATAAATAGAAATATTTTACTTTATGACTACCAGCAGTACAAAATGCAGTCTGTTGAGAAAAACATTCACCTTGGGATGACATTTATAATCTAAAATGTAAATTTTATCAAATCTAATATAACCAATATCTGAATTTGTTACTCTATTCAAATAAACTGATTTCGTCTTCTTTGAAGTTTTCTAATTCAATCTGATGAATAGATTGACTGTCACTGAAACTGGTTCCTTATATAGATTACAATATGAAAAGTCTTACTATATCAAATAGCAAATAATGACCACGATGAGTTAAATACATTTGTTTTCCTCAAGATATCTTTTTAGAGAAAAGTAATTGTCTCTTTTAGAATTATTGCACAATATTATTAGGCATATCCCAATGGCAATCTGAGCTAATATTCTATTCCAACAGAAGTATTCAATGGATAAATACCACTGTTCTTATGGTTTAAGTTTTAGTCTTTCTCATAGAAGTATACTATCAAACGAAAATGTATAGTTCTTGGCATGATGCATTCAGATCTTAAAATATATGATGATCTGCATAAGTTTCGAAAAGTTAACATTGTAAAAATGAAGAATATTTCTAATGGAGTCACATATCGCCTTTCTGATAATCTTCAGAAAAGCAAGATCGTTAATATTATTAGTAAAAAAAGCATGTATAACATGATTAATGAACTTCCTATTCGCTACTCTCGTAGGGCTAGTTGCGATCATGCATCTAAACTTTAATACTAGAATGATCAAAGACATATCAATTGGAATACGTTTTCCGTTCTAATCCAATTTTACTATTGATTGTTTCTAATTTCTAAGAACTATAGAGTAAATTTCTCCTTCTATTTTATGTGACTTTTCTTTTATATTATCAATTTTCATTCGCGCACTAACGAATTGGTTAATACAAGACAATCTACATACATTTTTTTCCATTACGATAGAATTGACATCGATCCTCTGTAAGGTGAAAAAGAGGGCGTTCGAAACAAGAACATCCACATCCACATCCACACATGCATTTATATTCAAAGATAAAATGAATGCATCAAAAAAGAACGTTTTCCACTCTTTCGATGTTATTTTGATATGAATGCAATTATAAAAAAATTATTTTGAAAAATATCCATGCATTTCATGCAAAACATTTTCATGATAATATATCATGCATTAAATAGTACGAGATTAATTGAGTCATAGTTGAGAAAAACCCAGTTGTTTGGATTTCCGTTCTGAAGAAATTTTTCCTTTAGTTCGTAAGACTCAAAAATAAGAAAATAGACTCCAGAGAACGACTCAAACTGATAGTCAGAAGTTTCTCTATCTGACCTGGTCCATATAAGTCACGACCCGTTTCCACTGAAGCTGCTCAATAAATGGTCGCCGGTTGACTCGTTTTTTACGCTCGATAGAGACAAGTGTTTCATGAGTTTTCACGAAAGCCATTTCAAAATATTTTGTTCTATTCTCGAAATAATGAAATTTTTCTAAGAGCATCCTCATCAAAAATTAACATATTCGTGATTTTTTTCTGAAACTTATACCTCTTCAAGAAAATGTTCATTTTGTTTGAAGTTTTCAATATAGATCTATCGTTAGTTGAGATATTTTCCCTGAAAATATGAGCTCAAACTGATCGATTATTGATACGTTGACCTCGAGTACCAGTAACATTGAAAAAATTCTGTTTTTTTTGTATTTTGTGGGTGTACATTTTCATTTAGTAGATAATACTGGCGAGCTAAAATTTTAACCACAGAGATCTCCTTGACTAAGCCTGATAAAAGATTTAGCTCTCCTGTTAGTCCTCATCGATCGGGAGCCGTTGTAAAAATGCGATTTTCATCAAAATCATGGTGATGGAGAAATCACATTTTTCATGAGGATTCCATACAAAAATGGAGCTAGCTGGAGAACTAAATTTTTTACCAGACCTAGTCAAGGAGATCTCTGTGGCTAAAATTTTAGCTCGCCAGTATTATCTACTAAAAGAAAATGTACATCCACAAAATACAAAAAAAAACAGAATATTTTCAATGTTACAGGTACTCGAGGTCAACTCATCAATAATCGATCAGTTTGAGCTCATATTTTCAGGGAAAATACCTCAACTAAAGATAGATCTACATTGAAAATTTCAAGCAAAATGAATATTTTCTTTAAGTAGTATAGGTCTCAGAAAAATCGAATGTCTCAAGAATGGAACAAGATTTTTTGAAACAGTTTTCGCATGAATTCATCAAACACTTGCATCTATATCATTATAAAAGTATCGATTAAATCGACCACCGCTGATTAAGAAGGGTCCATCGTGACTTGTCTGAACTGACTCTAAAACAAAAACTGTTCTATGGTACAATGAGAAACATGTCTTTTTATTTTGAAATGTATCAAAAATTACAATACACACTATTTCAATTCAGCAGGGTACCCTGCCCTCCCCTGCTGAAAACCGACAGGGCAGGAGCAGGACGCATCTTAAATTTATTCATTTTTTTTCAACAGGGCAGGGTGCAAAAAGTTGCCCTGTGGACATCTCTGTTATATAACAACATATCCAAAAAACAATTTTACAGCTGATAACATGTTCAAGTTTACTTCGTCTATCAATTGAAGTGGGGAAGTTCGATCAAGCAACAGAATTTTGTTTTGAATGGTTTAATCTATTTCATAATAAAATAAGTGATAGCGATGTTATTCACTATTGTAAAATAAGTTCTATTCAAGAAAAAATCAAGATGATTTGAAGCAAGCTCTAGAAAAAGGCGTGGGTTCTCATCAAAATAATAACTCATACTGGGATATATGATTCATACATGTATTTACTGTTATGAAGATCATTTTGTCGATAGAACAGCGTAATTTTAAACGCTTAATGTCGAATATTCAAAATCTATTTCAAGAAAAATAAATTATAACTTTACATCCTAATACCAAACATTTTACAATTCATTTCATGTATTATTTCTCTCAGTATACCGGATGATGATATTTTGTCAGTCAATTATCCTATAGAAAATTTCAATGATGATTTTAAATTTTTATCAAATACTCTTTCAACTGAAGATAAAATAAAATGCCTAATAATTTATAATAATAAAGCTCAATGTATTATCCAGTAATTCATAAACATTTTTCTATTGAATATATTTATTTGTATTCATCAAATGATGAACAATAAATTTCAAATGGCTGAATTAAGTCTTATCCAAAATTAAAGTAATCATCTTGGAAAGATTTTAACGAATTAATTGAACATATTATCCATGAAATCGATATTTGCTTTAAGCAACCATTCATTTGGAATCGATCGAATAGATTATTTCATTTTATTGATTTGCAATCGATGTCAAATGATCTTTTTAATGGTGTTCAATTGAAAGAAGACATTTACAATATATCAACTGTTATATTGCATTGTATACTCATCGGTTATTTTATATAAATCATCAATTTAAAAATGTTTATGAATTTTTCGATATTAATATTTGTAAAGAATCTACTTTAAAGCCAAGAAAATTATCCGTTTATTTAATAATTTCAAATAATATGGAATCATTGAATTTTGAATCAATAATTAATATCGAACAAATCCATATACTTTATTATTTTCGTATTGCGAATTTAATATTGCCGAATACTACAAGACTAATCAGTGGATATTTCGATAATAGTCATATGATCTTTTCAAACAGCTTTATAATGTGTAACGATAAATATGGCCCTTGCTGGTTGATTTATTAAGACAAACTGGATAGAGGTGGAGCAGCTTAGTGCCACTCTAGGCAATGATGTTTATTCGCTTCTTCGCATATCCCGAGTGTAACAACTTTATAGCTACATAACACACGTATATATAGGAGATATATATTAGAACAATGCAAAGAGAACATAAAGAGAAGGAAGGAGAATCATCGAAGCGTGCCATCAATATGGGCACAATCACAAAATAAAGCAAAGAATGATAAATACAAACTAGAGTAATAGACATACACCCAGGTCGTGGACGTACGGCGGGAAACGGCGGGAAAGCACAGGAAAGCGCTGGAAACTGGAAGCAGTATTCCAGTTGGAAGTTACCGGATTTTCTTCCTGTAGATTCCGATCAACTTCCAGATGTAAAACACAGAAAACTGACCGGAAAACACAGGAAACTGACCGGAATCCACAGGAAAAAAATCCGGTAACTTCCAACTGGAATACTGCTTCCAGTTTCCAGTGCTTTCCCGTGCTTTCCGGCCAGATACGGTGATTTTTCCGCATCTTTCCGGCCGATTCCTACAGTATCCGTCCTCCGGAATCATTGACCTGGGCAATGCAATAGAATACAATTCTTCGACTTTGATAGCAATCGATCATGAAAAATAAGAATATGTTGCTCGATTGAAACCCATGCAGCTAACCTAACTGTTACTGTGTATGAAACTATATCGATATATATCCAAAGCCCGAAATAGAATGACACTTGAATTAAAACAACTCCGAAGCGCATGTAATATATAAGCAATGGAATATCTGTAAATTCGGTAACAAGATCAACGATAAGAATGATGATAACCGCATGATTATTTAAGCCTTGTCGCAGCTTCTTCTCCAATAGCAGATAATAGAGAACAAAGAAAGAGCAAACAATTGATGCACAATTTGAGATGAGATACATCCAGATTCGAGTCGTCATCGGTATAACGAAAACGCTTGTTCCGCTACGTGCTTGTTGATTTAATATTATAGCGCCATGAGACGTGTTACTTGAATTCGGCATCATTAGATCAATCAGAGTAAAACGAAATTGCTCATAATCTAGAAACAAAATTGTTCATTGAATATTTAAAAAAATAAGAAGAACCGTGTCAATTCGACAAACACACATCATTTACATATGATAATTTGCTTTAAGACAGCACCCAGTTGCTAGTAAAATTCTTATAGTATTTATACTACTTTTACTAGTAAGCTTTTCCGCATTATTGATGAAGCTCAGTAATGGATAGAATTTTTAAAAAACGAAAAAATTAAGCCAAAGACGGATATCAAATTTTTCCTTTTCCTAGCTTTTGATAATACTTGTGTTATCATCAGCTTAACAATAAAATTTTTTTGTAATCAAACATATATATAGATAACATAGATAGATCGAATAGGTTCAAAGTTTAATAATTCATTTGTTGAGCCTGTAAAATTCAATGAGTGAGGTTAATAAAGCATTGTATTGCGAACCCATTCTAATATCCACTTCAAATGAAAAGAAGGGTGAGTGCTTTTTGAATAAATTTTCATAAGAGCCAGCTAAAGATCTGCGATTCTCACCATTTAAAAGAGGAAAGCTTTCGTGTTACATTATGTTTTCTTTTTCAGAAACTTGGTAAGTGGTACTGAGAAAAATTGCCAAAAAAAATCTAATATTCAAGATTCGATACAGTTTTATTTCCTCTTTGAAATAGTGAAATTAGTCTATATAGATTTATATCTTTGATATAAGATCTTTTTATTCTTAACTTGATGGCGCAAGTACTATGGAAAGTTGATAAATAAACAAATGAAAAGCTTCACGTTCATCTTTTATTTAACTTTGCGTTACTGGTCTTTTTATTTCTAAGGTGCACAAAACTGTAGAGGAAATATTTGAAATTTACTACAGACTCACTAGATAGAAAGACAGTACATTTTTTTCAGCTAACTAAATCTTTAAATTCAGGATATTTCTTCTACTCATTTACTCACGCGAAAACTACTTCAGGTATCTTTTTCAACTGCAATGATTCTTTTACATGTAGATAATACATAGTACTCTAATAAACGCCATACAAGCATTTGAGTTTCCTTAGACTAAGCTATCGAATTTTTCAAATATTTCCTTTCACGAGAAAATCCAAAAGCATGCGGTTTACGAATCTTTTTTCCCTTAAAATTTACGCGCATTTTTATGCGTTGTTTTTCTGCAGGGAAAGTTATCAACTTTTTCGAATATCTCCTCTCAAGAGATCTTGTAGCGCAACAATGTTTTATAAAAATCAAATTTTCGAAGTTTGACCCGAACTTTTTCATTTATAAACTTAAATTAGACAAGCTTACATAAATAATTAACAAGTTGTCAACAAAGTGTTTCAGCGATATCTCTGAGAGGCTTCGTTGAAAACTTTGGAAATTTGATTTTTCTAAAACCTCGTGAAAAGAAATATTCTGAAAATTTGATAGCTTCCTACACAGAAAAACAGCGCGTTAACTTTTGAACGAAATAAAACGCACTTATAAATGCCAACGAAATAAGGATAAAAAAGCTGCGGTTTTTACGATTTTTTTTCGTTACAATTCCGCAGCGTTTTTATATGTTTTTCTGACGTGGTTGTTCTCTGTGCTCTCCATTCAACACTTAAAGAAGAGTTCAATCTCTTGTAACACAGTTGAATGTTCGTCTAGTTTCGTCAGTATTGCATACAGGGTTGCCAGCTGTTCAAGTCCCAAATGGGGTACACTGATTTCGGAATGGGGTACACGTTAGGTACAGCTCAGTTGTAAATGGGGTACATTCATGAGGTACGCAGTTTACATCTTTCACACTGGTCATCGGTTGCGGAAATCAATTTCAAAAACTATTTTCAATCAGGAAGGGGCATTCTCGGTTTTTCGTTTTACTATAAAGTCTAGCTGTCAAATTGAAATCTTTATTTTCTAATAAATATGTTCACAATAAAATTTCATTTTGTCATACATATATTCAATTCAATCATAATAAAACAATGCTTACTCAAAGTGAACCTTCTCGATTTATATTTACACTAACTGTTGCACGCTTTTTTCGAAACTGTATTTTTGTTGCCTTTTGCCACACTTTATCAGCTGCGGTTGTGTTTGAGCAAAAGAAAAAAATCTTCACATGTCATGGTACTATTAAATCTGATTTTCAATTCAGCAGCTATCGTTTCACTCACTGTCAAATTGCGACTGGCTGTCTATGCGCTTTTTCTTTGATTAAAAACGCCTTCAACAAATGCATTCGAGCAAGGAATTGAGTACACATAAGAAATAATTTTGTACATTTCAATACACATTGGTTTCGACTTTACAAGAAGAAAAGCCCAAAATTGATCAGACCGAAATTCCACTTCTCTTTCATGATTTTCGATCGTCGATTTGTGAATGAGATTATCTTCATCATGATACTTGTTGCATATGTCATCGTTGAATTCTTCATAAACATGACCATTAGCACCCAACCAATATAATTGACGCTTCACATCTTCATCAATAGTAAATGTCGGATAAAGAGACAGAAATTTTCTTAGTTTAACCAAAATATGGATGATAGTAGTCGTAACATTGAAAAATGCAGATGGGGTACAAAATACGTACCTCAGAGGTACAATGTTTTTTGAGGTACAAAAGGCTCAAATGGGGTACGGCTGGTAACCCTGATTGCATATGAAAAATCAGAATATTTCTTGATTCAACAATTAAATCTCATTCAAATAATCTAATAAAATACTTTGAATTACTTCTAGTCTCAATCACATATACAAAAAATGTTGGCAATCCTCCGGTTCTTTTTCAAATGATTTGATTGATCCTTCATTTGTATATACATGAACTTGATTGGTTATTTGATACACCTGAAAGGAAATCTTCAACATCACAATGTGTTTTTTTTCTCATTCTCTCTATTAATTTTCTATTATATACTGAAAAACATTATATCCGTATACAACGCATGCGATTGATCATGAATTGTCTTGTCGTCTGATTTGAACTTCAAAAACGGTGACTTTTCTTCTCTCTGTGTTTAGTTTGTTAAATTGAAGTATTCATAGAATTTATTTCTTCCTTACCATATTCATTTAGTAGTTGTGACCGTTATATATTTCTTTTGCTTAAAATTTGATTTAATGTGTGCAAAACAGTACTTTCGCATGGAAAATACCCTCCTATGTGTTTTTTCTCCATGTACATTTGAAATCGAAGCACACAAATAAAAAATAAAGAAAGAAACCGAATAAAATTTTTCAGACTTGGTCAACTGAATCTTATTCGCAACAACTAGAAAAAAACATTATCTCCTATAAACAATGCGTTTTCTTTTTTTGTCGTTGTTTATGTGTTCGATCTCTTCTCGCTTTCTCCTTATATTCGTTTCTCTTCTGTGTCCTCTTGTCTTTCATTCAAACTCTCCATTTTTTTTCTTTCATGTTGTTGCTGGTTAATTTTTCCTTTTTTTTCCTATTCACCAAACATTAAGAAAGAAAGAGACACTCAAATATGA
>CAJNYU010002621.1:0-31956 GCA_905331475.1 Rotaria socialis | reverse complement strand
GGCGGGGAAGAGGTTCAGCTTTACTCAGCCACAAAAAATATATGGTTCAGAAATTTCGTGATGGCTAGCTCAAAGATCCGTAGGGGGATCAGCTCTCTCCCTCCACTGAACCCATATTCAGAGCGGACTGTTTCACGTGACCATTTCATGCATCCGCCCATGGTTTGCGCATTGCAAAGGGTCCTTCGTGCGATAGAAATGGTCATTTGTACCATGAGAATTGGTCATTTGTGCCATATAAATGATAATTTGTGCCATGGAAATGGTCGTTTGTGCCACAGAAATGCTCATTCGTACCTTGAAAATTAGTCATTTCGACCGTGATAATTAGTCAATTGTGCCATGGAAATGGTGGTTTGTGCCACAGGAATGGCCAATTGTGCCATATAAATGGTCATTTGTGCCATGGAAATGGTGGTTTGTGCCACGGAAATGGTCATTCGTACCATGAGAATTAGTCGTTTGTGTCATTGAAGTGGTCATTTGTGCCATAGAAATGGTCGTTTGTGGCATAGAAATGGTCATTTGTGTCATTGTTACAGACAGACACAGGTAAATTACGGTTTCTAGACCCTATCCTTTCAGTCTAGGGAATAATGAGATAGTTTATGTTGTACAATATTTACTTTTCCAAATCTATAATGAGATAGTTTATGTTGTACAAACCTATTTCAATAATCTTGGTTTATTGAGTAAAAGTATTTCAACATCCGTGTTGTTACCTCTCGTTTAAAACAGTACAGTACGTTGTCTTAAGTTAATTTTTCCATATGTGATCCTTTGTTTTACAATCGTGTTCTCTTCTTCTTCAATAATTCCTTTTGTTTAAAAATCTGTTGTTGATAATCATCAATATCAAAATTCTTGTATAAATATAAAAGTATATTATTCGTTTATGATAGTTTCAGAAATTTTTCATTCGAAAAATGAAGTTGAGTAAAACTATGAAAACAATGGATTATATACTGCCGATTTAAGATACGATATTAAATATAAAAATTTATATTTTCATCGTATTTCTATGTACTTATAGTATACTTATGAATAGAATTTCATTTCATATCCAAACAAGTTAATTATCTTAAAAGAACTACTTCTTAAAAAGAAAGCCTTCAAATTTAAAATTCGAATGTCAAACGCACGATGAAAAAAATAAGAGCATTCTCATATGTGATCAACATAGAAAAATTTAACACTTAATAAACCATTCATAAAAGAATTTCTTTATCAACGAAGAAGTTTTCGATATATTTGTCGTAGTTGATGACGTACTTAAAAAGAAAGCTAACTTGTCAGACCCTGTTAATTTTTTCTTTGTTTAAAAAAAATGACTGTTGAGATAAAACAATTGACTATCAATTAATCAACTAATGAAAAGACGGTCACCAATAAACTGATTATACTATCAATCGTCAAATTGATCACATAATCAATTATCGAACACAAATTGTTATTGCTATTTTTCTTTTTCTTCCGTAGAATAACATATAAATATACGTTATTGTATTCTATGTAAGTCATTCAATTCAATCGGCGAGTAGATAATAAGTAAGCATCTATTTTAAAAATAATGTCATTTACTTTTCAGGGGTGTTACATCACAATACACAAGGTTTAACAATGCATTACAATTACAACTACAATGAAATTATTATAATTATTATTTCTTTTTTTCTCATAACAACTCTTCTTAAAAAGCTGACACTAACCTATTCATTTTTCTCTTTTTAGAATGTATTCTCATCTATCAATGACAACCAACCAGTCCTGATATAAAAAATAAAAAATGTACGTATAAAACATAACAAATTAATTTCTTTTTGTTTCTAAAACTCTACAGGTGTTATAATGATGTCAAATTACAATGGAATTATAACTTATTTTCTTTTCTGTTTTAAATAAATTCAAAACAAAATAACTTACTTATAATTTCTTCTCATTTAGATAGTTCACAAAAACTATTCGACGAAATTAAAATTAAATTAAGAACTAAAATAAAATGAGAGTAGATGAGAATGAGCGATTGGGTTGAGTCGAAAAAATAATTATTATTTCGGACAGAATAATAAAAGTTAAAATTTATTTTTAACGCAAAAAACTACAAAACAAAAAAAAGAAGAGCCACTCATTGTTACTAGAAACGGCGAAATAGTGTAGAACTAGGAAGGCCTTTTCATGTACACGAGGTCACTGTCGTCGTATTTGTACNAAACAGTGTGCATTGTAAAGAGTATTTCTTGTTCTGATGGAATAGCACTGTGTTCATCAATCATAGCAAATGGAGTATTCGAAGTTGATATTTTACTTTGATCAATAGTCATAATAAAAATAACGCCAACAATGTCTTGGTTCTTTTCCATAGTACGTTCAACAAATTCAATGCCCACTTTTGGGTCCATACTTGTTGATAGGAAATTATTGAACGATAGTAGACCACCTTTTGAATCTAGTAAATTCTGAAAGTCTTCTTCGTTCATTCCTTGACCACGATAAACGGCAAATGATTTCTTGAATTTAGCCGATTGTTTCTGATGCAATTGTTTCAGTTGAAGATGTAAACTCCGAATAAAAAAACCTAACTTGAACATCGCTTCCATATCAAGTGATCGTAACCCCCAACTAAGCATACCATAGAGAAACATTTCACATGTATACCACCATACTGGTGATTTCTGGTGGTATTTACGCTTTAGTTCATTTATTTCTGTGTCAGGAATTTCTTTTTTTTTTGCAATAAATTTCTAAAGCCTTAATAGATTTGGTGTCATCATCATCGATTTCTAATACGATGTCCTGAAAAATCACCGAGTACATATAGGTTGGCGGTAACTGATTAAGATTTTGCTCGTTCGATGCTGCATCTGACGCGCATCGCTTTGGAACGAAACTCATTGGAATCAAATCATGATCGCATTCACGGGCGACCTTTTTCAGAGATTCACATATTGGTTTGATTGAGGTGAAAACTCCTCGAATCTTTGACCAATCTTTCGCCCATTGTTCATTGCGCGCTTTGTTGCCGCAAAAATATAAATGGCATCCACTTTTGGCATGCCGTGAATGTCATTTACGAGGCTTTGTCTTAAAGCACCAGATGAAATGACGAAAGCTTTTCCCTCGTCCATTTCATTGAGGAACTCGATACATCATTCAGGTGTCGTGCACACATTCACATCTCTTATCACTGAGCGCAATTGGGCCAGCGTATTCCGGAAATCTTCGGTGCTTTCATCGATGTTACCATCGACCCAAATGACCAGATAGTTCTGAACCATCCGACGTCTCGATTGCATGGCATCTGATGTTGTTGTTCTACTTGTGGCAGCACTAACTGTTGATTTTGGAACAGTTGGCTTGGGGTTTGTTCCGCCCATATTGAGTACGTCTTGTTTAATACAAATGATTACAGATGATGAGTAGTAATGAATTGTAGAAATATCGGTCTCTTTTCGATTTATATAGCCTATACCTTACTTTTTATAGATATGTTTTAAAACGTTAAATGTGGATATTCTATCTTTTCCTCTTAACACTCACTAATAGATAGATACCTTGTTCCTATTGCAGATATGTTTATCAACAAGAAACGAAAGCATAGAATTCAACTGTCACGAGTTTCATGATTATTTTTTTTCAACTTTCGTTTACTTTTCGTGGTTGCAAAAATTTGAGTGTCGTTGTGTCAACAACTTCGCCTTCTTCAAAGTATGCTTATCTTTTATTATCTTGAATCTGTCTATCTCTCTCTCTGCCAAGAACGAAAAAAAAGGAGCAAAGAATTCATCAGTTTGGTTGCTTTTTTTTATTTATGTATAATTATTTTTTGTTTAAATAAGGAAAGGCAATAGAATTAAGTTTTGACTAAATCTAAGATAACTGTTATGTCCTAAATATACTTCTTATAATTAAGGAACAATTAAAGAATACAATAGCTATCACTATTGTGCTTCAATTTTGATACAATGGATTGGACATAACTCGTGTAGCTACTGAAGAAGCAATGAGTTAACTATAATAGTTGAAGTTCTTAAATGATGGAAGATTAAACTGTCTATTATCGATTCAAAACTGGCTGGTACAATACAAAGAACATTTACATACATAGATATTTTAAATACGAAAAGATTTTCTCGCAATCATCACATCAATTTCACATTTTCGTCAGAGACACTTCATTTGATGAAATTGATCATAATGGAGAAATGCATCACAGAAAGATGTATCCAGAGAGCAGGCGTTGTATCGTCACTGTGGTGATGAGAAATAGCTGCTGAATTTTATTTATGATCATGACTTTTTGCATGATCTAAATAGTTTGAATTCGAACCATAATCGATAATAAATTGATAACCATCGTCTCTACCAGTTCGATAGACTAGCTAGTTCTTGATTCAATTATACTATACATTGATATGTTTATTTTTTCTAGAAATATTCATGTATTTTTATCTAGGTTCATGCCATCGGAACGTTTTACAAACAAAACTAACAGTCACAACATATATTACCATACTTATCATTGCTACAATGACTTTGTATTATCAAATGTATAAATAATAAATTTGAAAATGAAAAGAATCTTTTCGTTTAACCTCTTCGATTCATCAAAAGAATAATAATTCAATTATATAGCATGGGAATTAGAAATCACTGAATTTCGATGTTCGTGTGCCTAGGTCGATGACTCCGGTCTCCGGATCCTTCCGGAACCGGTCTGGAAACGGCTACTTTCCAGTTATTTTCCACCAGCTCCTTAGTCCTTCCCCGCCGGATCTTGCAGGAAAAACAATAGGAAGTAGAAGCAGTATTCCATCCGAGAAAAACCGTACCCTGAATCCTTAACTTCCTCGTAAATCCAGACATTGGAAACTCTAAGGAACATACAATGATCCTAGAGGAACAGGGAGGAAAAAATCAGGAATGCCAACGAAAACCTTCACATACAAACCGGAAAAGCAAAGGATACTGATGGGACAAACCGGAAGCACAACGGAACCCACGATTCTGCATCCTGAAACAAATATGAATGATCTACGAAGATCACTAGAGATCTTTATTGTGACTACCTTAGTTATAAGGTATTTCTGTGATTAGAAGATCCAAATCGATAGAAAATCATATTTTAAGATCTTTCCGCGAAGAAACGCTGCAATTCGTGAGGGTGTGAGTGTGGGTGTGGATGTTTGTTGACCAACGACGACCCAATCCGGCGCCCACACCCTCTAGTTTAATAAATGCCTGCTTTAGCTTAAAATTTATAGATTAAAGCTGAGCTACGCTACTTTAATTTGAATAATTTTATCAGAGTAGTTTCAAAGTTTTAATATTACCACTAGTATGGGTCAACCGTTTTTGATGTACCCGACAGGTTCTAGAAGGAAGCTCATTATAAATATTCATTTGATTGTTTTTTTCTTATAACTAAAGCTTAATAAAATAAAACTGACTATTGAAGACTCTGGCCAGAAGCCTTTCTCAACGTGAATACAAGGAATAAATTGTTTTCATGCCAGTATTATCCTAAGCAAGGCGTTTCGTGACGAATCAGAATACTATGAGTTATGTTTTTCTCTTGGGCCACGTTGACATTGTTGAGATTACCTATTATTTGATTGAGACCGTTTTGAATTTCAGATGATTATAATTCAAAGTTTAACGATATGATATTCTTATTTTCTTAACGTTGTATGACTGACTGATAGAAAGACTACCGAAACGACGACTGCCTACTTCCGCCCGGAAAGAAACGATATTTTAAAATCTTATACTAGTGCGATAACATTCATAGAGACAGAAAAGATGAACAAAGTTACGTAAATGATTCAAATGTAACGGATTACCCTTTTTTAGTCAATAATATTGATGAAACCGAAAATTTGCCATTATCAAGTTCGATTATTTTTTGAAATTCTGATAGCTAGATACTCATTTAACAAAATACATTGCGATACGCTAGCTAATCTATCTTATTTTATTTTAGTGTGCTCCATACAAAGAGGTACATGAGATGTTATCGTTTAGCAATAATTTCATATTTGGATCGTGTGTAAGGATAAAATCTAATTCAAACGGTATTCTTATTTGTAAGCTTCACTCTGAATGTTTCGAAACGACAGAGTTCACTTCTCATGAACCTTTGGACTATTAAAAGAGCCAAACAAAATATTTAAAATGCTCTCGAACTAAGCAACATATTATTTATAAAACTGCCAATGAGATTTGTAGTAATTGAATCTAAATAAAAGGCCATCGAACAATCCACATCCAGATATATACAATAGCTCATACGTTGGATAGATTTGACTGCTAAATTCTGTAATTATCAATATACCTCACTATTTATCACTATACAGACACATGGAAAATTGTCATTGCTTAATTCTTACGCCAAAAGTCGTATGATTGTTTATTATTTATCAAATATGGTCACCCATTTCAGTAGAAAGTTAGCGACACTTACCTCGCGTTACTTGTCTTTCTACTATGGATATTATCCATCATGTTGTCAGACTCTCATTTTACTATAGAAAAAAAAACAAATAAACATAATTTTTGTGCGATCGTACTCTCTAAAGAAAAAAAAGTATCCTAGGAAACTCAAAATACGTTTCCGAGACCTCGAAAACCCAGAAACGAATGCCAGAAACGGATTAAAGGTTTCTAAGATTTCATTCTTCTCGTTCTGTATCGAGAGCCACCGGATCGCTATAGTTCAGATTGATCGTTCTGCCCACAGTATCCGGCAGAAAATCATGAGTGACCGCTGGAACAAGCGAGCAGTATTCGGGCAGGAAAACATCTCCACTTTCCTCCATGATTTCCGGTGGTTATTTTCAGAATAAGCTGACTTCCTCCCAGGTTTTCTGAAGGCTCCTACAGGATCTGTCGAGCGGAACAATCGGCCTGCGAGGATGCATATCTGGCTGTTAGCTTTTAAAATTGAACTCACCATTATTATTCGTTCATCCTGTATTGTATGATCTCTCAGTGTGTTTGCTAAAGGAGTAGGTCAATATTTGATTTCTTAAGGTTTTGTAGGAATAAAGTAGTTACAATCATAACTTGAAACGAGAATTTCTTAAATTCAACTCTCTATAACTCTTAAAAACCGCTATGGTTTTATTTAGTTATTTTTATTTAAATTCAATGTAATAAAAGTCAGAACCACGTAAATGTTTCATTAAGAATATTTTTTTATGTTTAAAATGTTAATGGAATATTTATCGTGAAATATTCAAAATTGAGACTAACTCAAGAATATAAAGATAAGATAACATCATTTCAAAAGTTTCAATGGTTTCAGATTTCGAAAAAATGATCCGTAATGAAGCAACTTTGAAAAACGAAATGAGCAAGTCCCATTGAATCGACAGTATGAAAATGTGGTTTTAGCTTCAATAGAGATCATACTTATGCTCTCGAGCAAAAATATAAGCTATTTCAATCAAGTTTTTTCACTGAAATTTTCATCTGGGATTTCGATTATCCCTTTAATCAAATACAATTGAATATCGTTTTCCGCTATTTTAATTCCTGACGGTGGTCTGAATCCACTTGTTGAATGTACGTCATTGCCAAAATTTGGTCCAAACACCATCGCAAGGTTTTGAACCGATTGGCCATGATAACATTTCATCCGTAAATGGCAAATTCAATCGATGACATACTTTCCGCAAGATCACGAATAAGAATTATGTGACGATATTACTATTTTTTAATCGAATTCCGTAAAATGGTTCGTCGATAGCGACTGTATCCGGACGTTGATTAAATGAGTACATAAGAGCTGTAGAATCATTTCTTGGGCTAGAGTAGCGATAGATAATCATACTTTTTTTTATTGACTTCTTTGCAGAACGAGTCTCAATTTGATTTCTGGACAATTGTTTTATTTAACACGCCGCACTTTAACATGTCAAATCTAGAAGTCAAAATGTTTAAAAATATTGATCTTTTTGTCTGTTTGGAAATCAAGGAGAAGGAGCAGTGGGAGTGAAGTAGAGCGCTCACTGCTCTCTCCTATATTATTCCTATAACTATTATCTACGACTATGATGGTAGTCTAGTGATGTCCGTGACGGTAATGGAAGTTGTAACTTCTTTTCATGTTTCGAATCATTCATCTTCGTGTTACTATCTTGCGATGAATAAAACAGATTTTTTTTCTACGCTTCATGATTTGCACGCAAAGTAAATTTCACTGTTGGCAAGAAGTGAAGAGATTTTTGATGGACAAGAGGCGTATTAGAGACTCACTGAAAGAATAGGGTATTGCTTTTTATCATGTCCTTAGTAAATACTGGTGGAATATGTTGACAGACGAAAGTCATTGATTTATGTAACTGAAGAATGCATATTTATGTCATAAATTATAGTGCTAAATGTCTCAGAAGTGATCTGTCAAGTCTACATTGAAACTATTATAATTATTTTTATATGAATCATTGTTAACTAAGTCAAATGCCATACCAAACAAAACAAGGGTTATTTTTGATGTACAAAAGTTCACACGCATGCCTGACAAACAAAGAAAAAAGAAGAAGTACTAAAACTAGGATAAAAAAGTGTGTGTATAAATAGATTTTAAAAAAGCATGATTATAAAATTGCACCGAAATTGCTATTAATAAAAACAAATGATATTTTTTTATGTACTGTCGTTGGATTCTTGTTCATTATGACCATATTTAGCTAAACGTATTGCTTTAAGTCGATTTCGTGCTTCATCTAATTCACGTTCTTTTGTTAAGATTGCTTCTTTACATTTGATTTCTTGTGCTATACCTGTAACTAAACTTGTTGAAACTTCAAAAGATTGATCTTCTTGTTTCATATCAGCCGCCTGTTGTGCAGATCGTACCAATGTATCAGCTGCTCGTTTGACAGCATTACCAGCATTTTGTAAACGTGTCATCGATTGACTCATGAAATCAGCTTTGACTTTACAAGCAACAAGTAATGCAGCCGTATTTGAGCTGACTTGTTTTGCACTCGATATTAATTTTTCTTCAGTACCATGACCTTGAACAAGTTCATTGGCAGCATCACATAAAACATGACACGCCGATGCCACATAACTTGCCTAGAAATCAATCGATGATATTTACGATACATAAACACGAAAGTACTTACAGCTGATATTAAACCTTCAGACCATTGACCATGTGCATCTGAACTTGATTTAGATGAAAGCTAAAATATAGATTTTTTTTTCAAATGATAGAAACATAAATACTAAATACTGTGGCATTTTTCATACATGCAATCGGTTAGTTAGATAAAAATAAGCAAAAGATAACGAAGATGAAATGTTTTATGCAAAATATAAAAATAATTTTCGTGTAATCATTCAAAGCGAATAAAGGAAAACTATTAGGCTTGAGGGCGTACCACCATGTTTGAATTAAACATAAGAATCTGTTGGAATATCCTAACAACATATATTCGAAATTTTGTATTTTCACATTAATTAAATCAATCATTAAACGCTCAAATAAAATATTCTGATAGACGCCGAACTAAGATTGTTTTTTTTTAAGGAAATGTATCGTTTGTTAAAACTTACTTTTCCTTGAGCCACCAGTTCTTTTTGAGCTAGTGTTGCAGCAGTAATTAATGCGCCAGCTGCATTCATGATGGATTTCGCTGCTTCAAGGATTTGTTCATCAAAATTAAGATTTTCATTGACTTCCTATACGATAAAACAATATATTTATCGAACAATAATATAAGCAAAGATATGGTGAAAAATTGCAAACAGTAGAAGAGATAAATTGTGAAGATATGAATAATACTCGGTTGAATCGTGAATCAAACAACCAAATATCAAACATATCATGACAACAGACTCTAGTTGTTTTGGTGCAATAAGGAACTGTTGTTTCTCATCAACTTACTTGAACTTTTCGGCGTGGTTTCAGAGAGGATAATTTCTTTGCTGCTGATTCGATCGATTGAGCAGCATAAAGTAATTCATTTTCTGCTCTATAACTTGGATCATCGGGATCAATAAAATCAGTACCTATTAAAAATAGAACGAATACTTATAAATATGTGAACTAATTTAGTAGCAAGATTATTTGGCATTTCTACCATTGTAACTTCTGTACACTAAAGTAAGCGAAATGCTATCAATACATAACTTTTCTAAAAAGAAGCACACCTGATAAACTTAATTTTGTTAGTTTCGTTACTTATGAATGCGTTCATCTATGGTTCAGACTATGTAAAACAGCAAGACTCTACAAGGAGTTTTAATTGCGATTCATCGATCTCTCGAAAGTACTTTTCTGAAATAATTGTTATAATTAGTTAATTACCCTTAAGTTGTTGTGCACATCGAACAAGTTCTTGTGTTGATTGCATGATTGTTCTTGAATAGTTAAGTAATCTTTGCTTAGTTTCGTTTGATGGATTGTGAATTAACATATGAATGGTTTCTAACAATTCTTTATAGTTCTCGACGCACGTTCGACCATTATCTAATATACATTTTTGTAAATTTTTATCATCTGTTAAACAAGCCGTTGATTTGCAAATCACTAAAAGATCAGTAATTGATTTACGACCCATATTTGCTGCACTTGTAATATCATCTTGTTGACAGGATTGTCCAGCTGATACGGCTTTTGCTGTTGCTACTGTAATCTAGAAATCATATGAATTAAATAGGATCAAATCCTACAGATATCTCAAGTTATTTTACTTGTTTGGTCACATGTACTAATTCTTCTGGCGATGTTCGCGTTAGTGACAATTGCCCATTATTAAAATTTTGAAGTTCTTGTGAAATTGATTCAACAGTACTTTCAAGAGCGTGTGTTCCACGTTGTGCTTTATCTTCCACTGATTTAACAGTACGCAATAATGATGTTACTTTGGTTACCATAACTTTTGCGCTTTCTTTTAATTTTTGCATTTCAGGATCCATAATATTTTTTCCACTAGCCGATCTTGTTACGTTCATTAGATTATGTAACGCCACAGCAACATCTTTAATACTATTGATGAGCATTATCTGTGCTTCATTATCATTAGTGCCTAGTGACTCTGCACCGAATTTAACAACTGCAGCAAGCTGAAATTAAAAATAATTTCAAATCTTTTACTTTTCAAGTCCTATTTTAAGTAGATTGTATTCGAAACAAAACAAGACGTTGCTATTACCTTGGTTATCGTGCGTACAGCTGCTTGAGCTGCTTGAGCTAATTGTTCTTGTGATGATGCTGCACCTGCAACTAACGTTTTTGTATCTTCAACAAGTAATTTTGCTGTTTTTAGAATCGCTTCACGATGATCCGAAAAACTTTCGTCAACATGCTCCGAATTTAAACTACCAGAATTAGCATATAAAATTGTTGTATCCTATTTTATACAATTTAATAGATAACAGTTTATACGAAAAATAAAATGAATCCTACCAGGTCCGTGATAATACTACTAACGGCACTGGCAGCAGTAATGCAAGCTTCGATACCATGTGCACTACCTCTCAAAACAGTTAAAATATATGAAATCTAAAGAATAATAATTAAACAAAAACGGAAGATGAAAATTAATTAGAAATTACTTTTTCAATAAGTTTTCGATATAGAATATTCAAATCACTGTTTGAATTATTTCGTCCTAATTTTTCAATTAATTCAATAAATACTAAACCTAAATCTTTCACAATATTTTTAATATGGACGGCTAAATCATTGGTTGTTGCTGTACCCATAGCACCATAGGTAACATGTATTAATTCATTATATTGACACGTTAATTGATTAGCTAAATTGACAACATCACTTGAATGATGTATCTGTTCAATGGTCTTTGTAATTTGTCGTAAAGTTTCAGTCATACGACTTTGATAGTCAATAAAATGACCTTGATTCGTTGTCATGGTTGAATCTAATGTTGAAATTAATTTATATATATTCTCACATAAGCCATTCATTGTTCCAATCGCTGACGATTGTTCTTCAATTGTATGAACTAAATTATTGATTAATTTTACTAGTAAATCACTATTATTATCAACGATTTTATGCCATTGAATATGTTTAACATTTCCACCTGATTCTTTTGTGCTTAAAATCAATTGCAAACTTGTTTCGACAAGAGATTTGCTCTGTTCCAATAGTGGAAGTTTTTCTTGTCTATGTGCCATGTATGATACATAATTAATTGTATGGTGGAGAAATGATTCTAAATAGGTTATAAATTTTGACACATAAGAATTAATTCGTTCAGCTTCACATTTTGCCGCATGACGAATACTATTGACGAGTTCAGTAAGAAAATGTGAACTAGATGAAATTTGTTCTTGATGAAACTAGAAATAAAATTCAATGCGTCAACTAAACTCATGTTACGATCTCGTGATTTCAAAGAGTATTGTCATAGATTATTTCGAGAATATATATCAAACCTCAACAGATTTATCTGTTTTCCGTAATGAATCGACATTCATGATAGCTGTATCGACTTCTTGAAAAAGTTTTCGAAGTTCTTCAACGGCTCGTTCACATTCATGTTGCCCAGGTGTCATTTCTCTATTTGAAAAAAAAAAAGAAACATAAAAAGTCTGTATCTATTAGACAAAATTACATACTTGACCGATGTTGCTAAACGTTTAATGGCTTCTGATACACTTTTTGTATGTGTAGCAAGTTGTTGCCACAATGAGGCATCTTTTGAATTAATTATTAATGTTTTTGAACATTCAACTATTCGACATGCTCCATCAACTACATTTTTAGCAGCTGATAATATTGGTTCTTGTAATTGACGTCCCTAAAACAAAATAAAAATTGATTAAGTACGAATCGATTTCGTTTTGATAAAATCTTACAGCAGAACTAATCGTTGGTGGTATACTAGCGAATTCTTTTGACATTGCATATGAATGAAGTTCATCAATGGCTTGCACCAATGGGCGACTTGTTTCAATACAATGTCGATGACTTTCTTGTGTATATGAACCATCTAATATCTTAAAAATAATAAAGCATTTGCAATGAAAATAGCAGCCCAATAAATATATATGTATGAATATACTTTTATTGTTCGAACAAGTTCTGCAGTTGCATTTGCTACATCTTTAGCTGATTGTACAAAACGTCGTCGAGCCGTGAGATTTGTTGTATTTGATGATGCATCACGTGAAATATTACATAAAGCTGATGTATTTTTAGCAATTGTAGTTGCTAATGTTAAAATCTAAACAGAAAAGTTGAAAAAATTTAACACAGGACCTTGCGCGATTATGTTTTAAAGTTTAAATTCAAGTGAACTCTTTTCATCTATAGTGCTATATAGACACATCATGATTGTTAGTGAAACTCAGCACTATCGTTTTTTTTTTCTCGAGGAGATTTGCTTATTGAAGCATGTCTTGTCCTAATGCATCTATTGATTATCTATATACACAATGGAATTTCCGAAAGATGAAAGTACGGATGTAGATGATTATACGTGTAGGCATGGTGAGGTTGTCAGGATGTTATGCGTCTTTGTTATAATAGAGTCGATAGATTCAACTGAAAATTTTAAAATACTTACGTCACTTCTATCAATCGATGGATTTGATAAATCGGAACATGCATGTCTAATAGATGTAACGAATCTATTGAATAATACTTGATCAACAATAGAATCAGTTCCTTTCGTTGATGTTATTTCTGAAATACCGATAAGATAACTTGCCTAAAAATTTGAATAGATTAACTTTTGAATACAAAAACAAAACAAGATAGAATTTTACTTGAGCCGATGATTCAACTAAACCATAAACAGCTTTCGATGCCTCATGAACAGCCTGTACAAATAATTGATGATTTGTATTTTTTGAAGCACTAGCAATATGTGTCATAGCCTCTCCTAAACGTTTAGAATTTTCTACAACATTATCTAATGCTTCGAAATATGTATAATTAGTGCACGGCTGTGAAACTGATTGCTGCAATAGAATTTTCGATGTCTCCATTTCTCGTATAGCATTATCGCATTCAATATGTTCCATAGCTACTGTTGATTTTGTCACTAAACATGCTGTTATGACATCATTTATAGTTTCAGTAACGGCTCTAAAAATAAAATTTGACACCATCGATAAATGATATGTTCTATCAGTTTACCTTGCTGCATCAGCTAATTGAGATTTTATATTATTTTCTTTTGTAATCGGTTCAACGGACATCGATTTTGCACGTTCTAATAATTGATTTGACGATGTATGAACATTTTTTAATGATATTATTAAACGCGAACGTTTTTCATCTTCTTGTTGATGATTAACATAATCAATGCCATTGTCAATAAATTCTCCGAATGCTCGACTGAAATGAGCTGATGTTTGAGCTAAATCTTGTGTGCCACCTGCATGTGTACTTATAACTAGATCATGTGTTGCTTGATTGAACATAGCTGCCGAACGATTTATTTCATCGGAATCGATTGGTGCAGGTGGGAGTTTTCGATCGAAAGGACCAGCCAATGTATAAATATATTCAGACATTTGTTTAATAGCTTCATTGAGATAACGTTGAGATGTAATTTTCAATGTACAAGAATTTAATGCTGAGAATAGATCATGAGCTACATGAGAAAGATTGTTTTGTTCATTGACTGTTCGAATCGATTTTTTAGCTTCACATAGGAAATGAGTAAAATGTTGAAGAACATCATGTAAACGTTCAATAATATATTTTTGAATTTGAAGATCATTAGATGCTGCTATTATATGACGTGTACAAACGATTAATTTACGA
This sequence comes from Rotaria socialis, assembly GCA_905331475.1. NCBI lineage: Eukaryota > Metazoa > Rotifera > Eurotatoria > Philodinida > Philodinidae > Rotaria > Rotaria socialis. Next base: position 17,201 of record CAJNYU010002621.1, on the reverse strand, counting down.
AGAGCTTGAAGAACATCATGAATGTAATTTTCAAGTGCTTTTTCATCGTTCTAAATCGAAAATAATAAAACGCTTTACTAGACAAAAACAATGAAATCTACTTGATTAACAGCATTGATTAGTTGCGATATGGTTGTATTCATATGTTTACAAATGGCATTAAATTGTGCATTATAAATATCAATCTAATAAATGGAAATAAAATAAAATAAAATCTAAATTCTAAGAAACAATGTTGTTTTTGCTGAAATTGAATTCTTACATTCCCATCATTGACTTGTTGTTTTGTATCATTCAATTGTCGATCGAGTAGTTCAATCGATTCAACAATTGCTTCAGTATCGAGTGGTGTTGAATAACACAATTCTTGTGCCTAGAAATATTCCTATTACAGAACAATAAAATTTCTACGATAAATATTTTTACTCGATTGAGACAAGGCCTGAGATCATTTAAACCGTGAGATAATTGTTTCGAACTATTCGTTAGTTGAAGTATTTGAGATTGATCTTGTATACTTGGCAGAATAGCATTAATGAGATTCGTTAAATGTGTTGCTGGTCCAAGAAAATCTTCGCATGTATTTAATAGATTATTTTGACATGCATATGCATCTGGCTTTATCATACACGCACGAATACTTTGAACAATGTGCGGTATAAGATCAGCAATAACTTTACATTGTTGAACAAGATCTTGATGTGATTGATGATGTTTATGTGTCACAGCTGACGCTGATGTCGCAGCTATGCATTGTGTTGCATATGAAGCACAGTGTTTCGCACATTGTTCAACACGTTTTAGTACTTTTCGTTTAATATGATCACTCGTTGCCATATTTGTTGCTAAACGAAGTTCTTCAACAGATTTTTTCAGCTGATATTGAAGTTGTGCATCATGCGGTTTTGTTGCACAAATTTTAGCCGATTCAACCATTTTTGCTGTTGCATCCGCAAGCATTTTAGCAGCTGATAGAAATCGCTGTTGTTGATTTGTATCATCATCAACGGATTCAGCTTGTTGTCGTAATGATGAAACAAGTTGAGCAGTTGCTTGTGCGAGAATTTTTGCTTGTTTAACCATTTCAGCTGTGTCACCAACGGACGAAAATAATTGATCACTTGCAATTAATATTTGATCAATCGATTCATCGTGTTGTGTATCTTGGTTTTCTTCGTCGAGTTCTTCGATTTCATCGTGTGCTATCATTCGATGTGAAAATAATTTTGATTGATTATTTATCATAGGAGAAAATGTTCTCTCAGATCTAGCTTCGGTACTATCAGTTACTAGTTTAATGTGAAGTAGAAATTCGCCAAGAGTTCTACGAACTGTTTTACCACCTTCGTTTAATTCACAATAGGATGATTCAATAATAGTTGGCGGTAAACAAGATTGCAGTACAGCTTCGATCGAACGTGTTACATTACGAGCTGATTCAATTAATTGTTCTTGACATAGAGGACTTGATATGGTTGCAGCAACAACCTGGAAAAAAAATGTTTTCATTTCTTTCTATAGACTCCAAAAGAATCTCTATGTCAACCTACTTTCGTACAAGCAACTAATTGTGATGTAGCTAATGCACATTGTGTTGCTGTTGAAATAATTTCATTGACAACTTGTTGTTCTTGTACATTAGTTGCAATGTCTTTTGCTTTGAGTACATATAATGCTGTTGTATTAGCGACTGATTTCGACAATGATAATAATTTATCTTGATAGTCAATGGAACAATCAAAATCATTTGTTATACGTCGAATAAGATCTTGATTGATTTCACCAAGACGACTTGCAGTTAAAAGAACATTTTGTCTTGTTGCTGAATCATAATTACTTTCTATTAATGTTTTAATACAAATTAATAAATCATTAAATGTTATACATAAACGACGAGATTGATCAAGTAAATTTGTTTTATCATCAATTAAATTGATATAAACATTGATTCCTTTAGAAAATTCATTTAAATTATTTGTTATTGTTACTATAGTTGAACTAAGAGAATTATTGTAATCGAAATTTCGATGATGATTAGTATTTACATCAGATGTTAAAATAATAATGTGCGCTGTTGAAGCATTTATTGTCGATAATGTACTGGTTAACAATTGACGGCTTGCGTCAAGACGATTTTCGATTGAATATTGATGTTGACGTTGATGATCCTTCAAAAGAGAGAGAAATTATGATAGAAAAGCTGTTAGTAAAATCTCTGCGGAATTAAAATGTGAAAGATGAGATTGTTTCTGTTATGAACGATAGGGAAATTACTTTATTCAATAAGGAAGTAATTAGTTCATACATATACTACAATTAAACATTACTGATAAATGCTCGGTGGTTTTATAGTTTTTATATTAATTGTGTTTGTCACAATCAGAATCGTGAGAAAACGAGGCGGAGATTTTACTAACGTGTTTGTGACTTTTTTCTGTGGTGATTTCTATCACGTTTATGATAAGCTGTTTTCTAACGAGTCTGCCATTTCCACATGTCATAAAATGAGGGTGGGCGTACATTCTGACTCAATAAACTTCTATTGGATCATGTTTTATAATATATGAAAATAACAAACCATTATAGAAGATACTGGCTGACTTTGTTGTGTATATTCCATTGTTAATTCATGTGATAAATGTGATTGTATTGTATTGGTTGTATTTCTAGCATTTTCAATTGCCGAAAAAAGAGTAGTGCAGCCATTACTATGATGAATATCCGATAATGATTTTGGTTGTTCCTAGAGTAAATAGAAAAAAAAAGGAAAAGGAATGAATGCGGAACAAATGAAAAATGTTTTTTTTTCTTTTACATGAATTTTTGATGTAAAGTATTCTCCTTTTTGATGATGATCAGCATGATTTGCATTTTCTTAAAGAAACACAAAACGAACAATAGATTGATTGTAAAAACCAGAGAAATTTCTTATTCAGATAGTTATTTTCTAAAGAGTAATAACAACCGGCAAGATATTTTTCTTTCATAGAACTCAACAACCGATTTACCTTATGTTTCTACCGGAAGATTGATTGTAATTTTTATAAAAACGCATACCTGCTTTGCCTCCAAAATAGTGTTATAAATATTTGCAAAACGAAACGAAGAGAGAAATACCCATATTTTCCGCCTTTATTTTTTGTTTCATCTGTTTGCCATTGAGGTATGCGAATATACTTATGATTATTATGAATATAACTAAGTAAGGCGTAAAAAGAAAAAAAACTCGTTCGATATCGTCAACACAACCTTTTTTTCTTTTTGTCTATACTATTCCAGACGGTTTTCATAGGTTGAAATTACAAAGAGTCACAGAGAAAAATGTCATTATAGCTCACTTATTTGTAAGAAAAGAAAAGTAATTTATTGATAGTTCAATACTCGATGCAGTACTATGGTAGCTAGTCACATATTTTCTTTTTCATCGCATTAAAAAAGAAATTAGAATGTACCAGAAAATGTGCCACGAATCAATGGCGGTGAATAAACATTTTGTTGGCGTACATAATCAACTGGTGGACGATTCGGTTGAATAATTGTTGCTCTAATAATTAAGCCGAATCATCATTTTGAAACACAAAACTAAAATGTCTTACTTTCCCGGTGCAATAATATCTTCAATTATCGTAGCTTCTTCATCGGGAATATGATCTCCCATTGTATTATCATCTCGATCTTTTCTCTATAAACAATGTTTTATATTTGACATCAGCAGGTGAATAGTTATTTTAAAAAAAAGTAAAAACCTTTTTTAATATAATATCAATATAACCAGCGATGAGTTGTGATATTTGTTGGCCTTCGTGCGTTTGCACTGAGTAGTAAGCACTTGCATAATCACCAAAATCCTATACAGACAAAAGAAAAAAAAGCACATGGATTCAATCATTGTCTTGGAGTAAATTTTGTTTTATATACAAGTGTAAATGTATTTGGCGATGCTGTCCATCGTTTGACATGCGTCAATGGCCATACTTGAATAAACTATTTCGAGGAAAAATATTTATATTGTAATACTATTAAGAAAACGAGATGTTATCTTACATCTTTGGTTCGTTCATCAACACGAACAACTGACTCTTTGGTAACACCCAAAAGACGTGGTACAAGTTTATTTTTACCAGACATTTTTTCCTAAGATAACAACATATAAGAAATCTTTTTTTTTTAATTTTCTCTCGCTTTTTAATTACTTTGACAAGAAAAAATGTGACACCATATGTTCGTAATGCACGACATAGTTGTGTATATTTTACTTTACCGTCAAGTGCAGATAGGCTCTTGTGCTTTTTATGTTCCTTGCAAATTCAAGAACAAATTATTAAAATCAAATTATTACTATCTTAGAAAACTTACTAGAAAGATTCTTTTTTCGACATTTTTTGTCTTTGAATATTCTTTTGGTAGAAAATCTCGTATACTAAAAAATAGAGGCATACGTAAATCAATAGAAGAAGAAAAAAGAAATATTCTATTCCGGAAATGCCAATAAACACACTATTGAACTAAGGAGAACAAACATTTTGGGCGAAACTTACAATTTATTTTCCGCTAAGTTAAAGCAAACTCATCATCAAGTTTATTAACATGCCACTATACCGGATGAAATTAGACCACAATCGATCTGATTTAAGTATCATGCATGAGAGTTAGTCTAGTCGTCTCGTGAGATATATTTTGGCAAAAGAAAAATCATTACTATGATTGCGTAAAACACGCGTAGAGTGATGAGTTTAATTAGAGTTTTTTTTTCTTCTCTATGTGTCAATGAATATGGAAAGCTCAGTTATTAAACATGAAAACGAACTCTTTCCAATTATGAAATATCAGGTGTTCGAAAAATAGCTCTCTTAGAATTTTGCTTTGCAACTAAAGGTCATCCAAGGACCACATACAGAGTAACGTGCATACAAAGTTCATACGTAGGAAATGCGAACTATTCTTACGCGATAGTTAGGCAACGTAACAAGCGAACAACCTTGTTATGAAGGTAAAAATAAATTTCCTATAGGTAGATCTGTCGCTAGAGAATTTCTGGCTATAAATGTAGAGTTTATTTCCTTTTTATTCATACTTAATATTAAATATTTCACTCACGGTATAATTTATAAGATTACAAGTCCCTCTAAAATTGCTTACTCAATTATTCCTGGCTTATGTTTCGATTCATCATGATCACCAAATTGTATTTGACATTGTAAACCAGAGAATTGAATCGCTTCGTCGTAAGTTACTGGATGTGTTCCATCGATAATTCCATTTCGACACTAATAAATCATAAAAAATACTCAGTTTTGCTTTTCAAAGGGAAATCGTTTTGTGTTACTTGAACATAAAGTAAATTAAGTTGTACAGGATCACGTTGATCTATATTAGTGTCAGAAAAAAAATATTTTCGCCGTAGAGTAACAGTAGATTGTTCATCGATATTCTGTTGACGAATAGTTTTTGATTGATCAAGCCATAGAGCTGAATGATTTAAATTCAGTAACAAACTAATCTATTCATATTAAACTTACTATCATCATCTGTATGACACTTTTTCCTTAATTCTTCCATTTTCTTATCAGTACGTTGTAATGATCGATCCTATCATTAGAAGAATTTCATCGTAGTTTTCTAAAAACAAAACAAATGTAATTTAAATTACTCGAAGAAGAGTTGCCGTTTTTGAAGCATTGGTATTGTTGTCCATATCAATATCATAAACCAATGAATATTCATCGTAATTTGCAATACCAAATTTCGTACATATATAAACCATTAATTGAGCAACAATTAATGAATCATCAATAAGAATTGTTTTAACAGTTCCATCAAGTAAACGAATTTTAAGTGGACGGTATCGATTTTTGTACTCGACATGATCCTATAAAAACAAGGTGAAACAATAAAAATAAACTTCAATATGGATTTTGTTTTGAATCATACTCCATTTTTCAAAGCATAATAAATCAGAGTTTTTGATGGATCAAGCCAATAACTTCTCAATGTATGTTGCGTATCGTTAATGAAAAGGCCATATTCTGATACTAGAAAATGAAATGCGGAGGTTTTTTTATTGTTTTTTTAAGAATCAAAATCGACTATTATAGTGCTTGCTTACATTCATGATCAATTGTTATTAATAAATGTTGTTGAATATTATGGCATATATCGCTAATTAACATTTGAACGTCGAATTGCATTGAATGAATTACATTATCATGTGGAATATGTATATTCAATGTGATCATATGATCATTAGCACGATCATTGCCATTCACTATTCTTGAACCGTTAGTTTTAACCATTATTCTATTATAGTTATATGTTCGATGATGATGATGATGATGTTGCTGTTCTTTATTTTGACTTGTTCGCTCGCAAACATACTTCTGAAGAAAAGAAAACGATGAAATTGAGAAAAAAAAAGAAATTGAATCTTATTTGAAGAATGATTAAGAAACGAAATAAAGCAAAAAGAAAAAGTATCTTCAACTATTATTATTGCATTTACTATTCTTTAAGGAAATCGACTTTTTCTTTTTGATTGTAAGTGAATGAGAGAAAAGAAGAGCACATCAACGCGTAACACATTCGACTAGTAACAAATATGATGTGTGGCCGCTCTTATGTGTTGTTGGTGTTCAAAGGTTCAGAAGAAAAGAAAGAACAACGAAAGAAAGAAGAAGAAAAAGCTGTTCTTCTTTCTTTCTGCCTGGCCTGTCCAGTCAACAATGAACTTCTTGTTTTTTTTTTCTCTCGTTCTTTTTCTGCTCTTTAGTACATTTACCCAAGTAATGACTATTACAATAGTCGTATGCAGATGACGAGATATATATGGCACTCATGTGTGCGCACAACGTAACAGACGTTTTGCGTATGTCTGAGAATGATAGTGATTCCTTCTCAATGAACAATTGTCATTTCTGGTAGCAGTAGGTTGATTCCCGCTGAAACATATCTACCCTTGACTTCTGTTTTCATTCATTTTCCTCTTCTCGCTCGTTCGCTCGCTCGCTCGCTCGCTTGCTCACTCGATGAAAGAAGAATAAACAAAAGATAAGTTCATATTGAAAAATCAACAACGATATTAAATCAAGTAGAAAGATAGAAAAATAAAATAAACGAAGTATTTTAATCAATAACACTCAATCGTTGATGTAATAGATCGGCTTGTTCATTGTCTTCATTGTTTAACCATTTGTCTCGTATATTTATTCTTATTTGTGCATTATCAATTAATATATAGGCAATCATTGCTTTATCATAATCAATTTTTTCAAAATTATTAAAATGAAATTTTTTCCATACGTTTTTTCTTATTAACCAATTCTGTTTAATACATTCGATTATAATTTTATCATCAATATCAATTAGGAAGAGATTTTTCAATAGTAAATTCCATGCTTGATAATCATTTTTATTTTTTTCATAATCTAAATAATCAAATAATCGATCAAATATTTCAATAGGATTACGTATTTCTTGGCAATAAATTAATGCGTAAGGTGATGAACTTGGATCTAAATCAATTAATTTCTTTAGATCATCTAGATTGGAATCAAACCAGTAAATATATTTATAGGCATTTATATATGTTCGATGTTGTTCAGCATACAATTGTAGTATAGGATAGATATGATCTGTATGCGTCTCAGTTACATAAAGAAAATAAAGATATTTCAGTAAATAAATATCATAATTATCAAAGTATTGATTCGATAGAAATTGAATTTCATGAAAATTAGTCGATAATTTAAATGTCCATAATTCTAAATCTCGTTCGTCATCAATAAAAATTTGAATTTTATCTTGAAATGGATTTATTGTTGTCTGAATAATTGTATAATTATTTAGCCATTGTCTATAATCATATAGAAAATGTAAATTTATTATTAATAATTGTTCAAATTTTGGATCAAATATGGGAATGTAAGTGACATGTTTACATCGACCTGAATAGAACGATGCTGGAAGACTTTTATAACGTGTTTCAATATCATTATATAAATAAATTGTTTGTGGATTTATTAAATACAAACAAAGATATGAATAAAATGTTTGTGTACGATTGATTGTTGGCGAATGAAATAGTATTTCAAAGATCTGTGGTAATAAATCTATATCGATTTGATCGTTGGAATGAAAATTTTCTATGAGATAACGAAATATAAATTGCCAATAAAGACGAATATAGGATCGGCAAAATGATGACTGTAAAATATATTTTAAATAATAGAGAGTACGCGTCCATTGATGTTTCATTGAATAATGACGAAGTGTTAATAATAACGAACGAATTTGATCATCGTGATTTATTGTTATTAATTGTTCGAGACGAGTGAAAAGTTTTCCATTTGAATACCGACGATTTGATGATATTAAACCAGTATAAATATTGGATTGATATCGACCGGAGTTTTTCGTACGGCATGGAATTCGATTAAAAGAAAATAAATCAAGATCATCATTATCCTCTAGTGTAGATACTTCTAATGATGATGAAGATGATGATGATGAATGATGTAGACGTTTTGTCATGATATCTATAATGGGGTTTCTTCTCACAAATATACATGCAATTTTATCGTTAGATGATTGGTTTCTTGCACAATAAGAAATATTTATTATTTCTGGGGAAATCTTACCTCTTTAAAGTGATTTCTCCACGGAGAATCATTATGTATATATGTAAGCTAAAAGATCGATACGAAATAAGAATAATAACAATAGAAGACATACGAGAAACTATATTTGCTCGGTAGTACAAAGGAAAAGCGAAGAACTATTATAATAATGTTACTGATTGATATTCTTGTTTGTATTACTAAACACAAAGTCATTGTTCTTTTTCTTTTCCTCTCGATACAGACAGCCGAAGAAAAAAAAAGAATCAACTCGTCTTCATTGACAATAAAACAGCAACAACAAAAGAAAAGAGAGACAATAAAAGAAAACATGATTAATTTTTTGCATCATATTTTTTATTAATTATCTTAAATGAACCATGATCATGTTGAATAACAACACCTTCACCAAATGATAGATCAACTTCACAAGAATATTTATCAATTAATTGTTGAGTTAATGGCACTTGACTTTCAATCACGGGCACATGAGGTAGATTGAGATGTTCAGCAAGCTGAATAGAATAGAATAAGTTATCTGTTTTTCTTCTTGTATATCGTCCTTGTTTACCATCAATACTAAATAGATAAACAGAAAAAATTGCCCACTGTAGTGGTTGTGTGCAATGTGAATTATTGGATCTGTTTTGTATACCAGCACCATATAATTCACCACGTAAGACTAACGATATGTGATTTTGTTCACAAAAATTTGTTAGGCAACATTTCAAAGAATATTTGGAAACAATATGAGTAAAATTATTTGATTTTGTTAAATCATATTCGCAATTTCTTCCACATACACCAAATTGTTTTTTCTCATGTGAATAATAAACCGAACACGATGTACCATCAATTTTTTTTGTTACATCAACTAATTCATTCCAGGGAAGATTATTTTGAAAATTTTCTATACGTTCTTCATCAGTTTTAGGTATATTAAATGGTAGAGGGCCGAGAACACTTGTCGCGTCTTGTATAATGACTGGTTCAAAATGTTTTATACCTAATTGTTCAGCTACATCATCGCCTTCTTTAAAATCTTTTTCATTCTCAGTTAAAGGAACAATCAAACCTTCGGACCATTCATCCCGAAGTTTCATAGCTCGAACACGTGGACGAGCATATTTTAAATAGGCTTGTGCCCATACTTGATCATTCGGTAATACAGAATCGGGTTGAATAAAAACGACTAATTGTTCTGGTAGGAAACTATCACGTGGCGTTATGCATTGATAACCAAGAATTGAAACGAGATCAAGACGATCAGCATTTGGATGATTTCGAACAGAAACTATACGTTCAATTGTAGCAATTTTCATTTGAATTCATAGATAGTATTCAGATCTATATTAAATATTGATGAAATTATTACCAAATTAAACCAATGAGTATAGATTTTATTTTACAATCAATTCAGTATAGATGTCGTTTGTCACTTTCCACGAACTAGATGGCATAGATCTATGATATAAAGATCATGAGCATAATAATAAAATGATTAGTATGAGTCAAACATCTGTACTTCGATACCATGATAGCAACTAAACATAAACAATAGACTAGCCCATAGGTTCGATCGAGCTTAAGATCAAAACTCAAGGTTTTGTATTCTAAACAAAATGTGAATTCTTTGCATATTGAAAACATGTTATTAATATTTCGATAAGCAATTAACGAACGCCCAAGGATGATTTCTAATCTATAAAAGCTTTCATTTAGATTTTATTTATTTATTTCTATGTTTTCTATTAATTTTCTCTCTCAATATTGTCACCTTTCAGAAATATTGTGATTGATTGCCATCAATAAGCATATCAAAATATGTATATATGCATATAATTACGTGTATATTTACTGCAGTATCGATAGTTGAAAAAATATTTTTATTTTAATCACCATGACTCTATTCCGACCTGCAATCATACGAACCCAATTGATTATATTGTTTATTTTTGGTAAAAAAAGTTTTCATAGTATAAATTAAAATATTTTTCAAATATTTTTCAAGTTGTTGCAACCAACATTGATTGTCGACCTGGAGGTCGTGGGAAAATTGTTCGTATTAGAGTCTCGTAAGCATTTTGATAGACTCGATACAAGAAGTTATTGATATGATTTTTTATTTAGTTCTAGAAATTTGGTCAAAAACAAATTTCATTTAAAAAATATGTATCGGTAGTATGACTTTAAAGACTTTTTTCTTATTAAGATAGACTCAAGAATACTTTCAGAATCTCTCTAGACTGTACCAAAAATAGCTAGGAGGAGTGGAAGACTAAGGTCTTCTGACGTGAGCGGCAACTCACATTGTCGCGAACAACAATAGGTACATCTATTTTTATTACCGATTTGTTTGTCATAAGAAGAGTTTTTGATGTATTTGAACAAAAATCGGAATGAATAAATCGGATTCAAGTCTTTTATTTTGTGCTGCCTCATTTAACGCGAAGTAATATGAAGTTAACTTGTCGACAATCTAGTTTTAATACGAGAATGAAACATGAAATATATGTTTTTATCTTTTATTTCTGTATAGACAATCGCCAATTCTGCATCAATCCCATAATCATATTTTAATTCGAGGAGCAACTCGATCAGCTTCAGCTTTACTAGTTGGTACATTAGCATTGCGATCATATGTTTCGAACAATCACAAGCAATTCAGTCAATCGAGACATACACTGACAAGTTCATAACTGTATTTTACTAAGTTTTTCATGTTTCACACTTCTTTTTATTCTAGACGGTACTGGAAGTCTTTGCGTAAATAGAGAAAATTTTTCTAATTTTATCTTCAATGAATTTCGTTGTCCATTATTGCCTATTTTTCCACACGATAATTATTATTGTTGCGGTCCATCTCAACGTCAATATTGTTGTTCCTTCTGGAAAAGGTACTCTTCTATTTTCTACTTTTCTGGTGTTTCCATTTTTTTTCCGAGGATCATCTAGTACTTGCTTGTCTGTCAGCGTTTATTCTCTCTTTTTTTTATTTCTTTTCTCCTTCCTCACATTACTATTACTAGTAGTAATTTTAAAATGGTCTGGTTATGCGCTTTGCTCAATTACGACAGCCAGAACTACTATACAGACACAAATTCTTTTTCTTCTCCATTGTTTCTCAATTTTTGTGCTTCAGTCAAAGAATATTTAATACATAGATTTTCTGGATTCGTACAGCGTATTAGTTATTCCCTGATCAAGCTCAAATCAATAGGCGAAAAAAGATTTTTTTTCCGAGAAGAGATCATCATATGTTCTATAATTTCTTTATTAGTAGTCGAGTGGCTGGTTTTATCATTGGTATTATGACAGCGTCTAGTCTTTTGATTGTATGTATTTATTATTATCGATATCGTTTAACACGAAAAGGTTAGAAAATAGACGAGAACTTCGTCTTTTTTTTTCTATTTCTTTTCATCAATTGAAATTATTGATATTGCAGAATCACAAGGTGTCAAGTCTTATTTAATGTATCCCATTCAAACTTCATTGTATAGTAATGGTGAGTGTTCAAAAACATAAGATTTTTATTTGATCGTTTTATTTTCTTTTAAATGCTAAAATCAAATAAATTATATTATTAGGAGATACAAACCACTATGTCAACGGCAAATAAACATCGATTACAAAACGAGTAGTTAACGTAAGATCTCATAAAATAGAACCAAAAGAAAATCTTATGTTTATAGTCCTTCCAGTCTATTCTGAAGTTGTAACATGTGTATAATAAAATTTTCTTTATTATTCATTTTTTTATCAAATTGCTTTTTTGAAATAAATTTGCTTTGCATTTATAGATATTATTCTTTTGATTTGATAGAAGAAAAACAATGAAGAATACTAATCTATCAAAACAATTTAATTTTTTATTTACTATTGCATGTAAGTTGAAAAAGTTTATCTATGATTTCTATGATTAATGAGCATACTTATTTATAATTAGTCTTGATATTTTCATTGACCGATGGAAAAGGATTCGCAGGTGGACGAGGAGGTAGCGGTTTCAAAGGTGGCTCGAAAAGCTCAGGAACATTTGCTGGTGCATCAAGTTATAATCGACCTAATAGCTATAAACCTAATATAGTTCAAACGTAAGTAGTTCGATTTTATTGACGAACTAAACTTTTATTCTATATTCCCTATTTAGTCAAGGTGGTGGCGGTGGTGGTTTTAAAGGGAAAGCTATTAGTTTTGCTGCTGGAGCTGCTAGTGGTATAGCAGCATATTCATTGATGAAATCAATGTCTAGTTCATTTCATTCACGACCGGGTGGCAATTATGAACCAGGCTATGGTGGTAAGTGATAGAGTTTCTTTCATTTTTGAAATTCCTTTTTCTTTTTTAGTTGGAGACACTTGTGTAAATAATGAAGAGATGAATGGTACGGCTTTCGGACAATTTCGTTGCCCATTGAATGGATTTCCGTATGAAGCAAAGTCTTGCTGTGGTGAACATGAAAAGCAATTTTGTTGTATACCGGAAAGAAGCAGGTATATTGTTATTTTTGTATTCCTTGAAAATTCTAATTATCTCTATGTATTTAGCCGCCTGGCAACAAACACATCAAATTTCGGCTGGATTATTCTATTCATGGCCATTGTTCTTGTTACTCTTTTACTTTGCATTCGGTATCGACGACATCAAAAAAGTATGTTTATTAGATATTTGTTTCATTATTTTAACCTTTACTACTTTTGTAGAAGAGATTGTGACGATACCAACAGGACCACAACCAACTAATGAAAATTCATACGGAGTTCCACCAACAAATCCAATAGGAAATTTTAATCCATATGTAAAACAACCAGTTAATCTCTATTAAAGTTGAAAGGTAAAGAATTTTCTCATATATAAAAGGTAGCAAAATATCTAAATGCTTTGTGAGTTTTTCTCGTCATGAGATCAGGAAAACGAAAACCAACATGATATTAAATAGGACAAATATATTATTGATTTCGAATAACTTGTTACTTTTTGAAGTACTCAATAACCACTCGTTCGTGTAGTTGCTTTTGTAACATTACCGTATGATTATTAAATGATTTTTTTCCAATATTTAGGTGTTTCATCAAACGCAGAATGATGTTTTGTATAATTAGTAAGACTATAGTTCAACAATCTTCATATATCGAGAGAAAGAAATGATGCTTTGTAAACATCGTTCAATTCTTTTATTCTATTTTATTTTTCTATTGTGTCTGCTTTGTGTATCTCTATATTTTTTTGTTGCATGGCTTTTTTTCTCTTGACTAAAATAAATATATAGATATTATTTTAAAAGAAAACATTGATTGATCTAAATTGTCACAATGGCATTTTCTCACACGTTGAAAAAAAACTGAAACGCGAATCTATGTTAATCAAAGGCTAAATATTTCTTATCTCAAGAATGCACAGTACGTCATTCAGATTATAATTCTGAAAATATTCTTTCAAGTATATTTTCCTGTCTCTGTTGAAGTGCTTTCTATACTCTTTTATATACATTCTATTGTATGAATACACTCAAATATTTTCAATTCATTTGCTTGTCTCATAGTAGTTTACATTTATACCATAGCTAGACTTTTTGAGCAAATTAATTCAAGTACACTGAACTCAATCGAGTACAGTGATGATTAAAATTCTTTTTCGATTTCTATTAGTCTTAACGAAGCATACCGACTCTGAGATCTTAACTAATTTTCAGTTTCATCATTGTGATGCTTTGAGAGACATTTTATATGTAGAAGAATGCATTTCAGATATTTTTAAAATTCAATATAGATTCTAATCTTGTTTTACACCTATTTGAGTATGTAGAAATCTTCTATTATTAAACGTTTTTTTCTGATAACATTTTCACCTGCAGATGTTCTCCGTAGAGATGTACTTTTGTACTTGCTTTTCACTGCCACAATGAATTCTTGATTAAATTCATTTTTACACATATTACTGAAGGGATTCAGAAGTCAAAAATTAATGAGAAAAAAAACATTAGAGTTTGTTTGTTAAGCATAAACGGTGACCTATCGTATTTTCACGACATATTTTCAAATAAGTATAAATTGTAATTATGATCTTTCACCTGGTCTGAACAGATTGAAGAAGTATAACGGGATTTCTATTGATCGAAAAAATAAAGAAAATCAACTTTGTTTTGTACACAAGTCTCAAGGAAATTTGCTTAAATCAATATTTTTGCAGCGATCTAATGCTAGACGAACAAGATTAAATTTTGTTGGTTACTTCTTAGATTTTTACAATATTTATTTTCAATTTTACCAAATAAACTCAATAGTTTTCTTTTATTAAAGGATACATTTGACAATTTATAGATAGATTTCTAATGCCTATAATTGATACACTAAATCTTATGCGATAAACATAATATTACGCACTATGGAATCTTACTCTTCATGATCCTCAACTTTACTCGTTATCACTGGTTAATTTTCAAGAAGAAATACTTTTTCAATATTTAACAGGTTCATTATTAATGCAATGCGAAGTATAGCATTTAGAGTACATAGTAGCTGAACAACCCGAAAATAATTGAAAGAAGATGAAATATTTTCGTGTAAATTCTCATTCATACTACTATTGTTTCCACGATTAGCAGTACTTGTATTCGTAGTAATTCCATCACGCATTGAGATTTGACTGTCAAAATCGACCAAATTAAGCCTTTCCAATGAAGCCAAACAATAGAGAGCAGTGGCGCGTAGTCATGGGGGCGGGGGGCATTGGGCAATTGCCCAACACCGAAAAATATTGGTATACATGCATGTTTTAAAACTTAGATGATGTTATTTTAACGCGGATTGCTGTTGAAATATATTCAAATGATCGAGAAAAGTTCACTTAGTAATTAGTAGCAACAGTAATGAAATCCCATGTAAAAAAATTAAGGGTATAATCAGATAATCTGATTATACCCTCTTACCATTATGTGGTGAGAGATGATAAAGGGAGTTGATGTTCTTTTCGTTCTATTTATGATTAACCATGATTTTTACTGTAGAAATAAATAGATAGTTATTTAGAAATAAAGAATTAATTTATGAAAAAGAGAACAGGAGCAAACACGATCATTTCTAATAGGGTAGTGACAAATTTCCTTGAAACAACATAGATTTGGAGGTAGTAATAAACTTTTGACAACTTCCAGTTGCGGCCCAATCGATTTTTAATTGCCCAATACCGCCCATATCTCAAAATAATTTAGCTGAGAAGTGGCCCGTCACTCAAAAAATCCTAGCTACGACACTGATAGGGAGATAGATAAGATGAATCTTCTCCTGTGAGGAGAGCTAATTCTTTTCTAGTTATCATTTGAGCTGTCATTACTTCTAAAGGCGGATCTCAAAATCCTGGGATAAATAGAAGAATCGTTGCGCCTGTCCATATTAGTATCAAAATAATGTTGTATATCGAAATATTATTGTACTTCGTGCAGTACGAAAACTTTTTCTATTGAAACACGCCGTTGATTGTCACAACAGTCAATGGTAAAGATAACCGCGTCATTAATCATAAAAATGTCGAAACAGAATCCATAGATATACAATAACTACTGGTTTTTGGCCTATTGTCACTTAAAAGACCTATCGATGTCAGATGCATAAGCTAGATAATTTATCAATAACATTTAGGTATGATACTGGGTTTCCTTTTACATACAGGACCTATTGATGTACTATTCGATGGGCATATGAATACTTGACTGATTTTTATTACCAATTAATTTTCTAACTTTTAAATTTTTATTCCTTTATTTCAAATAATAAGTAAGAAAAAAAGTATTTCTTATTACTAGTAATAATGTAATAAAATTTAAAAGTCATAAGAGTAATTAGTAATATAAAAAAATAACAATTGATATATCATCAAAATAATAAATTGCACTAAAATGGCTATTAAACTAACAAGTAATACAAGTAATAAAAAGTAATAGTAATATAGCACCCCTAATTGCCACCTTTCGAATAAAGATCTGAATGAATTCTAGTTCATCATCTATGTCGACCAACAAAAAGTCAGTCGTCATAGTAAGTGACATTTTGACAAGATCGCCGAGTTCATTGATATTCGTCCTAGTTTTAAATACTCTTCATGCTTGGTTCTATATTTCGGTTGAATGCGATCTATCATCAGTTGATGCAACAATGTCAATAATCATTCGAATGACATTATGTAGTGATGATGATGACAATGATCTCAAACAGCTGTATGATCACGTGAAGAACGAATACGACAGAGAGGAAACGAATCTTCTCTTTCTTGGTGATGTGTTAAGAAACATGGGAAAATTCGATTTGGCCGAAAAGTACTATCGTCGATGGTTGAGCGAACTTCCATCGAATGATCCCTCCCTTGGTATGTTGTATGAACGTCTTGGTAGGGTTGCTGATGAGAAAGGTGAGTATGATACGAGTCTCGAATGGTACCAGAAATCACTCGAGATTATTGTCAAAACTCGTCCATCCGATCATGTCAGTATTGGTATCACACACAACAGCATCGGTAACGTTCATGGAAAGAAAGGTGATCGTGGTCGAGCACTCGAATCGTACAATCGAGCCGTGTCACTCTTCAAACAAA